>JABMBR010000478.1:0-32661 GCA_018881525.1 Meteorus sp. PSUC_FEM 10030008
TTTTTTTTTTTCATTTTATTCGTTAAATATAAAACATTCTGTTCATGTTGCTGGACAAGATTTACACACGTCTCATGGAATTTCGTATGCACAATATCAACGTGCGAATTTCATTTTTTATTCTACTTGAAAATTTTCCAGCTGATTGTTTGTTTTTAGCGGTATATTTTTATCAACGTTTTGCAAGCGGAAATATAAAAACTGTAAGAACAATAATTCAGGATTTATTTTTGTTGTGGCGATTGTGCGAATTATATTGCAGAGATTTTTTGTATAGAGATGATAAATTGAATTTTTATTTGATCACAAAAAATTGGATATTTGTTTGTGGACAATCTAAACATCTTGTTATTAATAAATGCGTGGAGTGCAAATGAAGATCAAAGTCAAGTCGCTATTGACATCCCGTTTCTTCTTATGAAGATGGAATAGTGAAAAAAAAAAAGAATAAATTTATTAACTTGAAGAAAATTATGTTCTACAACTCAACCGAGATCTATGAAGACAATTTTTCATTGTCAGTCAATAAATTTGATTGATCACTTGATACTTTTCAAATACTACGGAATAACACGTGTGAGTTACAGATCGTATTTCTACGGACAGTAACAAAAGCAAAACAACAAAAAAAAATAATGAACTGGTAAGACGAAGTAGTTGAATATACTGTCGACTTAAATGCGGAAAAAAAAAATCAGCGATTCTTTGTTATCGAGAATCGTTATCGAACAGTAGGTCACTCGATAGCTCGTTCATTCCCTTGACCTAAAATAATTGACAGCAGCAAAGCTTTTTTGAATAATAAGCGAAAAAAAACGTTTCTATTACTCTGTGGTAATTGGGTATGTTATCGAAGAAAAATTCTAATCTGTCATCAACTGCTTCGTTAAAACGGCAGCTTGAAATTCCATTAGCCGTTATATATTTCAACTGATCCACGTTCAAATATTTTCTAACCACTGGTGCATGTTATGTATGAAAACTCTTTTCGTTATCAGCGTTATAACAAAGATAGAGAGATTATTGAATGTGAGTATACACGTTTGTATATATCTATACAAGGTGCAATGACGTGAACACAAAGAAGAGACGAGATAAAATCCAATGGCTTATATAGACGTTATATATTCGCATTTCATTTTGCTGACATATTTTTTTTTTTTCTTTTCAATTCATCTCTCATTATTTTTTCCTCTATCACCTTTCTTCTCATATCACGCGCAATAGCTGGATTATTTCATTCAAGGTTATGTAAAACATCGAGTTTTGTTTTGTTTTTGTTTCACTGTTGTTGTTGATGGTTTATTTTTCTTTTTTATTATTTGCTCGGTGATATTTTTCAATGAATAACACGAATATATCATTCATTTGATGAAGTGTGTGTACATCAATGTTTGAAAATAATTTTCATATTAATTTCAATTTTTTTATTACAAAAGTTGAGATTGACATATTTTTGTTTCAATTATTTTGTCATGTTTGTTAACGGCATCGTTGGTTATCGATGAGTCAACTGATTCTGTATTGTGAAATGTTGGAAGACTCACTCTGAGATAACAAGAATTGTTCGTACAAAATTCTACGTGAAAATTAAATTTGGCAATTTTTTGATGGGAATTTATTTGTCAGACAACTGTGCAGAATATTCCGCAGCACTCGTTCCATCTGTTGACGAGAATACCAAATAATTTTCATGGCTGTCTATTCCTTTTGGATATTTGTTTTCTTGTGTGTCTATATGTGGGCTCAAAAAAGGGTCCGCTATGCACCTGTCCTTTCACTCGTGTTGTTTATATCCCACATCTGATGTTTTGATGATTTTTTACATGGGATAACGTTTCATGAGAATTTTCTCGAAGAATGTGATGGAAAAAAATAAATTTTTTCATCATAGAAATATTTTTCATGTGTCTTTCACTGTCACTCTCACTATCTCCATATCTCTTTCATCGTTTAGTCGTCCTCTTTTTCCTCTTCCGCTTTGCCTCTTTGTCACACTCACAGTTGTCCCCTCACTCATTTACTCTCCTGTAGCCTACTTCAATTCAATCCAAACCTTTTCATCTACGCTGAGTCTTTTAAATTATTTTTCTCCATCGAATGATGACTCATCTCTTGCCTTCGTATTTCAATTTGACGAATAAAATTTTCATTCGATTTATTTCGTGTAAAAAAAAAAATCTCTTTCTCAATGTGATTAAAAATTATGCGAAGAATTTTATTCAACTCAATATTATGCATTTGATAGTCATAGACAATTATTTCGTTTCCATTTATTGGTTACAATGAGTTGAGTGTCAAAGTTGTCATTAATATAACTGAGTCGGATGTGGGTACGAAAATGGCTGGAAACAATTTTTCAATTTCAAATGCGGTGTAATTAAGGAAGTTGAAACGAATGGAAAATACACGCGCGGCGATGCGGATGATTAATTGAATTAAGTCCAATTGACCTCGGGTAAAAACATATACGCGAAATATTGTATGTGGCACACTTCTCTTTCGCTTATTCAAACCCAATTGTACATTTTCACAATTCCCAGAAAGTGTAGAAGAAAAAAAAAATTTTCAATGATAAAAAAAACGCAGCAATAATCGATAAGGAATCGAGAACTATATGAAAAAAAAAAATATCGAACATACAAAAACTTGAAGAAAGTGAGAGGAAAATTGATAAGATAAATCATTTTGGAATTAGTATCGATCATACTAAAACATCAAATGAAAAAAAAAATTAATTTTTGTATATTTATAAATATTTAAAAACCTCCAACGCATTTGATTCATGTTGATATTCGTGTCTCGATATAGAATGAAATCAAAGATTAAATGACAATTTCGCACTTATTTTTGGTTGTACCACGAGAATAATGCAGCAACAAATTTTCTCATGATGTTCTCGCGGCCACCAGGACACAATTACGATGGTGGCTGCTCCCAAGAGTCACGTCCGCAAGCAACCAGTACACAACATACACATTGAGCAAAGTTGAATAAAAAAAAAAAAAAAACGAATAAAATGAACGGAGAGAATGAAACGCTCATACTGGAGAGTGAGAGGAAGAAAGGAAAAAGAAAAGAGAGAGAAAGAGATACAGCTACACCGTCTCCGACGTATAAATACACGCAGGCACGCTCGCTCGCGCTTAGTATCGCTGTATTTTATGCCTCGAAACACTGCGAGCACACGACGAGGACACGTTTAACCATTTCTGTGTATACAACACTCGGCGAAAGCGTGTGCATTATATGGATAGAAAATATGAAAACGTGACATAGGCTTTGTATGGTAAATTATATATGAAAAAATATGGGAATAAAAATTTTAAGTGCAAATTAAAGTGAAGAAAAATTCAAGTGAACAGCGCGAACAATTGTTGTGAAACGAATCATTCAATTGTGATTATTCCACGGGGAATAATATTTTGAATTATAAACACAAATGTGAATTTATCCAATTGGATTTGTGTGAATTTTGCTACAGTAAAATTAATGTCGCATCTGGAATAATCTGGAAAACCCGTGGGGAGATACGGCAACGAGTATATTTTATGAATATTTAAAATCAGTTCAGTAGCCGCTTTTTCTCCGTTTTTAATCTCCATTTTTTTCGTTACTTCATATTTTTATTTATAATGATACATGCGGAGGTAATAAAAAATAATATTTAAATATACCTGAGATGATTCGTGTGTGGATGACGTGTATATAATTATTTTGGAGCAAGCAAAACTGTTAAAAACCACCATCGGCCTCTTCAAGGCCAACTGGATTGACGACAACCGATCGTTTGCGTCTGTTCACCTCTAAAGGATATTCCGGTATAGAAGGAAGCTCCTCCATACACTCGCGCAGCAAGCTGCGACACCTCTTCGCACCACATTCCATTTACCTTAGTTATCACTTTATAAAAATTCACATCGATCATTTGTTTTTCATCTTGTAAAGGAAATTGAGAAACTTGAAGAAAAAAAGAAAAAGTAAAAAATAATGAAGAAAATAAATGCATCGATGATGAATGTGATGGGATGAAGAATCGTTTGCTAAAATTCAATTGAGATAAAGAAAAAAAAAAGGAACGCTGAGTGATACTTGTTTCACCACGTTATATAGGATCTTTGGTTTGGGCCAACGCACTCGACCTAGCGGTGTTTGCAAAGTGAAAAGGCGGTCGTCGGTGGCCGCGAGTGGCTTTCACCGAAGGATTAATGCTTCAGCACTTATAGTACGTCCCGTGCTAACAGTTGGTACCCCAACACCAACGCAATCATTATACACCAGTAAACCACCAACGATCATTTATTCAAGTGTATACGTTTTTCGTGTGCAAAAAGAAAGAAGTGAAAAAGAGAGGAAAAAATTTACCCACTAAAATGACGTGAAAGCAACTTACAAAAATGCAACGTATCGATCAATGACTCAGTGGTACATTTAGTGACTTTAAACAAAAGAAAAAGCCATCAACTCATACAACAACTTCAATATTTCTTCTATAAAAACGTTTTTATAAAATATAGCATGGAAATGTATATCACCGAGTCAACGAATGACCAATCGGTCGCTAAATTTGCATCAACCAATTCAATTCCATTGAGCGTTGAAGAATCAACAACATTACCAATAAATTCAACAATTTTACGTGATAAAAAATCACGACGTCATAGCGTTTTGGAAGATTTAAAAGCACGTCGTGATAGTTTATTCCAACGTGCAAGACGTGGAAGTATTTTTGAAGAGAAAGAAAATAATGTGAGCAAGGACAAGCAAAAAGATAAGCGACGTAGTAGCGAGGGTAATAGGCGTGGTTCCGTTTTCTACGTATCTGATGATTTGTTGGAAGAGAATCAAGAAACATTGGCTAATGAAAATTTAATAAAAGAACAAATGCTCACGAAAAAAGGGCGACGCATGTCGTGGCATCCTTTGATGGTTAAACCTGCTAAATCTGATCGTAAACGTAAGAAAGGATTCACCGGTGTTGTTTCAACTGATACTGGAAGTACCGAAGCACTTTATAATGGCAGACAAAAAAGATTATCATGGTGGAATATATTTGTGCCTGATTCATCCAGGTTAGAATTTATTCAAATTATTTTCAACCATTTTTTTTTTATATTTTTACCTTCCCACGTTTGCTTTTTAGTTTTTAGAATTGCATAAAATTACCATCAATTATACAATATCGAATAGTCTCGTTTGCGTCGGTGAATCAACTTGATTGTACCAACGGGCTTGTTCAACAATTGTGTACACACAACGATCGTGTGACTGTATAATATATTGAACCAACGATTCCGATGCGGCAATCATTCCATTGGCTGGATTATATATCAAACGTCATATTTGCAGACATAAAAATGTTGTCAGAGTATATAGTTAATATGCGTGACGCGATGATTTAATTATTCACAAACATTGAATTCATATGGTGATGGAAAAAAGAAATGATGAAAAAATGTGACGTCTCAAATTCCGTCATTTTTATTTTCTATTAATTTTTTTGTTCCTACTTTCTCTTTTTCATTGATAGAATTGAGAAATAACATTTTTGTATGACACAACTTCATTTCTTTAAAGTTTTTCCTTATGAGAAACCCATTACGTCATTAAAGAAGGTGCTTGGACGTTTGATAGGTGGCTTTGACCGTGTCTCTTTTCTTACATTTATTCAGAATTATTATTCATAATTCTTATTGATGAATAATATTGGTTTATCCAGGTGTTTATTGTTTGGGATTTACTGCTTGCTGTAGACGATGTCTCTTTCATCAGATTCATTTCCACTACTCATCATGAATATGTTTTTTTTTTTTTTTTTTCTTATCTTCCATTCCCTTTTCTCCTTCCACATTATCATCATCGTGTATTGTAGCTTTTATTGTTTTGCATTGTGAACAATATGGAAACTTCGCTGTTGACTCATTGAAATTGATAATGGATTCACCAATACATGACAAAATTTTTGCGTCTTGGAAAGATAATAAAATAGGTACTTGCAGTATTGTTGAAATGAAGAAGAAAAAAAAATGAAGAGCGAGATGTGCATTTCAAGTTGTTTGATACGATGAATGAAGATATGATTCCGTCTATTTTGCAATATAAATTGTAATTACTGATACAGACAAATGCGACAGAGGGATAAATGAAATACGGACGTTGCATAATATTGTGGGTAGGCGCAGTTTATAATATATAGGAATGTGCAGGCTCGACCGCTGAATTGATATTTTTGTTGATCTGCGCATTTACGCATTCACAAACACGATAAACAACCAAAAAAAAAAAAAAAGTAATCAATATTGAGTAAAATTAAATTTTTTCCTCTATTTTCATCAATTTTCCCTGCAATGTCATAACTGACTCAAAATTATTTCTCTTGAACTTACAAATGAAATGATTTCCAATCTCAATTCCGCGGCTTTTCACGTAAATATTTCCATTTAATAATAATTGAAATATAAATTACTTGAACTATTTGTTTAGAAAATAATTAAAAATTATCTCTCTATTACGAATAGAGAATGAATTTTAATTTTTTTCGATTGGAATAAATAGCACGTGCTCAGCTGCGTCTATGTCGCATCTGCATCATCATATTGCGATTGTTACGTTAATCGTTGCACTGGAACGATTAAATTGTTTATCAAACAACGCATACATATTAATAACTCTGTGAGCAATTGATAAATATGCACTGCAATGTCTACAATGAATATCATAGATATCATATCATTTTATCATTGTATTATAAGTGGCATGCATCATAATTTTTCACTCAAATTTTTATCTATTTAATCAGTGATACGGCTCAGTTTTTGTTCATCATTCAATTTGAGATAAAAGATGCAGTTGGAAAAAGAAAAAAAATAAAAATACGTGCAACCGACATTCTTGACGATAATTAATCGGTGATTTTGATGCAAACGATTCCGATTACGTTACGGCATTCGATCCTTCAAGTATGTATATGGCAAGTGAATATATATAGGCACAAAACCATACAGTATCAAACTGTGGAATTCGCTCAGAGCTCCCATGCCGTTCATGTGTATACACGTCAGTGATCAGTCGCGCGAATCGTTCGGCATCCATTTGCTTGCTGATCTCGTACTGCGGCAACGTCAATACGAAATCGAAATTCTTCATTCGTATAAATCGTTTGAAGTAACGTTGAAACCTATTTCGTTCTCGATAGTGTCATCTACCTATACCACACCAACTATGTAACAGTCACTCAATTGTAGAATTCGTTCTATAATACAGTGATTGACATCTATAACAAAGAGAAAGGATTTCAGAATTTTTGAGGTTATTCTCGTTGAATATTAAACACTTCAATATTGAAAATATATTCGTGGAATTGAATTCATGTTTGTTCCACCTCATATTGGATCAAGTCTTTGTCCTCGAGGTGACAATAAAAATTTAATGTTTATGTGTGGGATATAATTTCGAGATTTAGAATGAGAATTTATGTTAATATTTGAGGTTATGAGGATGATCATTGCAGATTGATATTGCGAACATGTATAATGTTTTTTAATACTCGTGATGATAGAAGGGAAATAGAGACGGATTATTGTAAGGGGGAACAAAAATGAAGAAAATCATTAGAGGTCAAAGCACGCGCGTATTATCCATACACCGGAAACGGACGAACCAAATAAGCAGAGGTTGTATATTACCACGTTCAACAGAACAATTTGTACATATCGATGACAACCCAAATTGCTTCAATAAAGGAACCGTGAGTTAATATTTTTTCTCTACGACATAAACCTGCTTGATATAAATTCAGTTCTCATTCATTCAGCTATTATTTTTATTTTATTCAAATTCTCAGTTCAATTTTATAAGCCATCTCCGGGTTTATTAAATACTTGAACTTATTACCTTCGAATTCATGGTCATTATTAAAATTTGAAGACTATAGAACTTGTTGTCCTTGAAATGTCACAGTGTTGATATACAATGATTCAAAATATTTTTTTTTACTTTATGAAAGTAGGTTGAATTGGGAAAAAAAAATAATATGGGAACATATTATTGCAGTTATTGTCGTCAGTGTGAAATGTAATTGATAATTTTTTATGACTATAAACGTGAACCGTGAGAGAGTTACCAGTGAGAACAAAAAAATTGCACAAGTCAATAACATCTTTATTAAATAGAATGAATCAATAGGAAAAATATTTGAATTGTTCTAAAAATACTCTTATTGTTGTTACATAACAAATAAGGAAATGACCAGTCAGACGTCGTGACACAAATTTTTTCGTTAAACAATTATGTGTTGCAACGGATAATTGTTATGTAAGATTTGCTACGCATTCCATGAAGTTGATTGTTGCAACATAACAGAAGAAAGAGTTTTCTGCAGGTGGTCTATGTATCAACTGATATAGATTTGTGTATAAATTTGAGTCAAATGTACACGTGTTCTTGTTATTCTCGATCATTTTGATGCAATCACATGTAAACTTATCCAAATGTAAAACAGTTGTGATGTGATTTCACCTTTCACGAATGGCCAATTATAAACTTCCGTACAATAGATTGTAACGCAATAGTACATCAAAGTTTTTATATTATCTAGTTTTCATATCAGATTTTCAATCTTCACATATTTCATTTCTTTTACGTGCTTACAGTAAATGGCTCCACTCACGACCACCATGTTTCTGGTTGTAATAAAAAAAAACGAGGTAAATGCTATTGTGTTGCTATTTTGATCTGAAAATTTCATAGCTCTTGCATACTTCAACTTATTACCCTGAATAAAATGAAAATTATTCATTCATGAAGACTTCAATCGAATCTGTGAACGTTGAAAAATTATGGCAACAGTCAACAGAATTTATTCTCAAGAGAATGAGGGTGAGTGTGATGCTAACTATGTATGTGTAGGTGCATCAGGGCGAAGTGCCAGCTCAATACTCCACTTTTGTGTACTCGCTTGAGTATTTTAGTCACTTTTATCCTCTAACTCCACGGGATATCGCGTCGCTATCTTTATTTTCCATCATGATCGTTTCCAACAGGTGAGAAAATTTGATGACGCTTGCAAGAAACTCAGACGTCTGTTGTCGAGTTCACTTATCTATATATCCACTTTTCATGCCAGAAGTCTGAAGAAGAAATCATTCATTAGCAATTATTTTTCTGTTTATATAGCTCGTACAATTTCACGAATTTCCTCTTGATCATTGGATCTATTTATTGTTATGAATGGAGTGCTGTTATGACGAATGACACACTTCAAACTCGTTGATTTCATGAAGCGCAGAAATGTTATGCAAATGTTTCAAGACAGTTCTATTTTACTTCAATATTATTTGTCTTCCAAGGTTTTTCCAAAAATATTACCCGGGGAATTTACTCACATTATTCATAACAATTGTTGCAATTTGTCATTCCACTTGGTGTAAGGTCGATGTTCATACACAGACTGCTGAAACCACTGATTTCTATCATTCCAAAGTTTCACATGAAAATTATTTCGTAGGTGGTTTTGCATTCTCTACTCCATTCTCTAACGGTATCCATTCCGATTCTTTTATTTATAACTCAAACTCTCTAAACGATCCCAGCAACTTCCACATCTATTCCAATGAATATTTAATCGGATTCTTGATAATTCATCCGCCAGTACCAGGAAGGGTCCACCCATGTTGCAATGAATAATTGAATGCATTCTGTGAAAATAATTCGGGTCGATCCTCTTAAGTATGTGTTCACTTTTTGGGAAACACGAGTTGACTGCAGTGTAGTTAGTTACGTCAGGGACAGCGTAAGTAATCAATTCTATGTTTTGGGGATTCCCAATCATTGGAGGTGCGCAAGAGTTGTGAAACTGCGCTTCTCATAATCATGACATTGAAGTGGAACTTGGGAAGTTCTAGAAGAAAATTGGAAATAATCTCGTCAACAATTCACTAATTAATTTGAATTCTACAAGAATTTTATGAGACAATTTACGAGATGGCATCCCTCATACTTCTGTTCCATTCGTAAATATGGCCATCAGATCTTGAACGTGTAAAACATTCGTCAATTCATCTTCATTGATTGATGGACGAGATATTGAAGAAAATCGAATATGCGAATTTTGATTGGTGAACCACGAAAAAAAATACATAAAAACAGCTCACACATGCTCACAATACTAACACAGTTTATCAGTATTTTCGTTCATGGAATGTGAATTAATATAGAGTTACGAGAATACAAATATTTATCAAAACAAAATCGCATTTCGGAACTGTTATGAACTCAAAGTTTCATTCTCAGCCTAATTGTAAGTAGAGCAGACTAGACATAACTTGGTATTTGATATAACTCGATGGAGTCCATTTCGAATATGTCATTTCCGGTCTCAACGGATCCAAAATGGCTCGAGTAACATTCCTCTTCCGGTGCCACCAGGAGGGATTCAGTCTGAATAGAGATTGATTTCATTTCCCGTTAGAAATAAAATGGACCAAATGCAACTTACTTCCGGTTTCATCGTCTGTAATCATAGATAAAAATCAGAGAGCTTGAAGTAATGTTGTGTCTGATGAATCGAACGGGAATTCCATGTATTAAGGTATATTCTTCAATTTTGTGCAACTGCAATTCGAAATAGACAGATATCTCATTTATTCATTGATTTTATTTTAGTCGAAAACGTGAATCAGTCCGGAGGTGAACAAATTGTACATAGGATTCTCTTCGTAGTACAGTTTTCGACCACTAGGGGGTCAAAGTGATATATACAGCTTTAGGTGAATGTTCAATAACATCATGGTAATGAAATGAGAGCTGACTTACCGACTGTATAGAAATTCACAACAACATTTATGAAGCAGGAGTTGATAGGAAGAAACATGTTGTGCAAATTGTTTTGATATGTGAAATGTTGCAAAAAACAATGACTGTAAGGTCATGAGCATAGAACAGGAAGGCATGTTACACAATCGAGCGAGCATACATGAAAAATCATCCGTGAATAAGTTTTTATGAGGTTAAAAATGAACGATTCAATATTTTCCTCTTCACATTTTCTCCTTTCTGTCTACTCTTCTAATGTGTAAACCCGAGACTGTGCTATCAATATATACCTCACACTTGACGAGAATATGAAATTTACTCACATGAAAACTAATTTGACGTTGCAACATCTGGGTATATACTGAAAAAAAAACGTTCAGGTGCTAGAGTTATTAGATATTATAGAATTTGCAATGTACCTTTGTCGCTCGTCGTGACATCTCTGTGTATGGAACTTTTTTCTTCATCACCAAGGTCTCATTTACATACAAATTGCGAACACTATGCAATTCGACTTGTGACAAGTTGTCGCACTGCTGCTATATCCGAACAGTTTAATGGACAGCAGGGCAGACCGAAAAATTGTCTGGCAATTCATGCGGATGATTTGAATTTCAAATTCCATACTTTTTAACTTTTTATTAAGAATCTCTTTTCCCTTTGTGCCCCTTTTTCACATGCACGTGGATGAGAGTATGAATGAGAGTGTGGAGGCTTTGGTTCAGCGTAATGAGCGCTTGACTTTAATTAACGTTGAACTCCAACAATTACATATGGGGACAAGGGGTGAAAAAAAAAAATTGCAAACACCATTGTTCCATATTATTTAAATTATTTTCATTCATTTTCTGCACGTGAAGTGGCATGTATTTTTTTCACTTATTTCCCTTCACATTCTTATTTCTTTTTCATTTGAATTATCTGTGTTTATTACCACTTTTTTATTTTGGTCATTTTTTTTCTTTTGTTGTACGTTTACCAGGTCACGGCGTATGTCACAGCAAGATGTAATACATACAAGATCAACTGAGAATCTTACAGCCTCGTTTTTCCGGTGCGTATATTGTTTTTGCAACGATGCTTGAACGTTTGCTAGAGGTATTGACAATGGCATGCAAAACGCTTTGATCATTTTTATTTTTATTTTCAATGCATGATAATTATGGTAATGCAGGAAAAAGGGACTTATATGAATACTCTTTTGATTCTTCTCATCATTACTGTCATCTATAATTATTGATTTGTATTGCAGGAGCAAGAGTCGGAGTGTGGATCATGGGTTCTCAACGCCATATGATTTGGAATCACTTCGAAGCAAAATTGAGGGTCGTTTCGAATCTGTCGACAAACTTTCCCGAGGTAAGACATAGAATGGAACTGGTTCTTTGTAGATAAACGAATCTATTCGTCCTTATAGATATGTCTGAGACAATGGATCATGAACACTACTACATTTCAATGCGGATGAACAGAAAATATTATCCAATATCAATATCCGGTCTGAATGTTTGTTGCATGCTGTTGATGACAGTGCAATAGAGAATAATTTTTTAATTGCCAACGGATAGTGTTTATGTAATAACAATGTAGAAAGACACACGATGATTCCAAACTACCACCGGCCAGATTCTTATTTATTACTTCGGCCATGTTGTGTTGACTAAGTGAGAAACACAATAGTGCGGTGTTGAACAAGATCACGTCAGTAACAGAACGTAAGAAAAGAATCCTAGGATACTTCTATGGTTTTCCTAGACTTGTTTAGTACAATTATGCCACTCGGAAACTGGGAGTATGAAGATCATGAAGGTTCGTAGAAAGAAGTGTAAAAGTTGGGTCGAATTCGTTGAAAAGTATAATTCTGCGCTCTTGAATCAACTTCCTCAACAGTATCATCAACAACCTAAATGTTGTTTATTTCTGTTGAATAATTTTCTTCACGGAAATCATTTGATCTGACGTTTGCGCTGTTTATTCAGTTGATATCATTTTTGGAACTCGAATTTTTCAGAGATTATTAAAACTGAGACAGTCGAATTCTGTTCCTTCATCACAATATTTGATTATCAATTACAAAAATAATCCCATCAAATTAATTAACTCGACAAATACGAGGCTCGAGTGAGGACATTCGGAGTTTGTTGGAAAATTCCACTTCTTGGTTTTCTTTCTGATCATCACCGCAGCAATCATATCTTCCTACGTCTTCAAGTGTACGATATCATACCAATATCTCACAACATATAAAAATCAATTTTTACTCTACTTCATGTCAAACAGAAAATTCACGAGGAAAACTTAATCCTCATATCTCTCACAGTATTTGATTTTTAATCACTTTATCCAGAAATAACTCTGTAGCAAAGAATATAATCGAACACTTGATTGGAGATCTGACGAGTTCCATCAAGATTACTCAGAAATATAAAGCAAATGTCATACATATCTCCAACTCCTTCAGTCATCTCTTAACGACCTCAACCTCACTCAATTGCATCACATTGACTTACTTTTTCAAAGTCAAACATATTTAAGTTTGCTAGCTATTTAGCTTCAAAGTAATTCCATTGCTTTTGATACTCGAGAATCTCATGTCATCATATATACAAACGTCGTTGAAACTGCGATAAGACCTGACACACTGTACACACAAATACATCTGCATAGATATGTCATTAACTAGATGCACATGTCTAGTCAAACAATTGCGTCATAGGCTTGACATGACAATGTGAAATGGTGTCTGAGGTAGATGGAATGGAAACGCATCACATGTTGTATAGAAACTCTCTAAATTAAATTAAGCAAAATCATCATGAGGCAAAGTATCGTTAGAATAATTAAATATAATTATGGATAATAACTCAAATCATGTCGTCATTATCGATAGAGGTGGATTTCTCATTGTACCGATCAACAATTTATTTTATATATTCAATTCATCTGTTTTCATTTGGTACATTATATCATTTATCGGATCATTCATAGAGTGCGCCCGTAAATAATCAGGGATATTATGGTGTTATCATCAAAATCGATAAAGTTAATATTATTTTGGTAATATAGAAAATAAATTCATATCTCGTACATGGCAGAGAATCCATTAGGGATGAATCACATCATATTCATGATAAATTACACATCACACGTGATACACCTTTTTTCTCAATATATCCTTTTCTTCGAATATTTTCAATTAGTTTATTAAGTGACGCTGTGAATGACTGATATCATACTGTCAACGTGGTGATAATCACTATCATCAGAATCAGGGAGTTAATAGGATACCAATCATGATGATGAATAAATTTAAATCTCGTGCCATACACAAAGACATCAAACTATTTGAATTAAATTGAACTACATTATCTATCGATTAAATTGTTCACATATTTCGCTCTGCTTTCCAATATCGTTTATCTGTTTAATTATTGGTTGATTTATTGGATAAATTCTACAGAATGTTGCGTGAAACAATATCAGAATTCATATTGAGTTGTTGTAGGATAACTTCAGTCAAAAATCCCGCCACTTGTTTTACCTCGACCCCCACCTTTTGTCGAAGAATTCATGAGGTTTGTAGAATACTCTTATCATATGTCCAATTATCGGAATTGAAATCGTGAACAGAGTTCTTGGAAATATAGACACGTTGTAGTCATATTTTTGTTATGATATATGGTCAGGTCTGTACTAACTGTTCTGTAAATATATGGAAGTGTGGAGATTATTTAATTTTTCTCAACACACATTTTCCTGGCCGTTGCAATCAGCATAATCACTTTCTATGAATGCATTCAACATATCAAAACAAATCGGTTCAACACGTCTGGTGTGATCGCGTAATATTTATTTCTGTGGCGCAACATTAATAGAGAATTATTTATCATGATGATTAACACTCAAGCAAAAGCAGTGAAGACTTCCAGTTCCTCTGCAGACATCAGAGTGTACAGTCACAGAGTTAAGACGTGTCGTTAATCAGTCGATTGTGTTATGATTGCATGTACACACCGGACTTCAATCACTTCATAACAGTGAAAAATTGTCTTCAGGAAAAGATAATTCTTTCCTTCTGTGTTGCAATAAATGGAATATGTTAAAAAATTTATACATGTGAAGTTGATAAAGTGCACTCACAAAAAATGAAAAATGTGCATTTACAAAGAAGAAACTCGTGTGTATATTTTTTTATTTCTGGTTATGCGGTAACTGAAGATACGACAATTGATAATAAGGAAAGAAAATATTACGACACTTTGCATCAGGTTGTTCACCGTTCAGAAGAATAACTTCATTCAGTTGTTTCTTTATCATTGCCAATGAAACATTGCATAACAGAAATAAAATTAACAACAACAAAATCTCATAATTGAGTAAAAACATGGAGTTTATTGAAGAGTCAGTGATGTCTGAATGGCAAATTATCGATTATGAACCGAAAAATGTTCTCATTTATGAGAAAAATTATCGAGATTATATAGTGCTGTATGTAGTAGATGGAACACCAGTTCTTCCAGAGTCCTTGCAAATTCCAACTCCGTCATTATCATCAGGTATTGCGAATAAGTATAATTTTTAATTCACACTGAAACGTTCTCTCAGTTATCTCCATCACTCCACTTATCTTGCGATTCTGCAGAAATACGAGTTGAGCTGACTTTATGATATCAAGTTTCAATCTCGCACTGTGAAATTTTTTAAAAACATTCATTTATGGTGTTCCAATAAAAATCAATATTGCAAATGTAGTTATGTAAGAATGCGCAGAGGCCATACACGCAATCTCGTATGAATCATTTGATTGAACCCGGCATGTTCAGCACGTGCGTGTAGGTATCAGTCATTATAGCAACATCATACACACAATCATACAAATAATACATCTACATTGTTATTTATATCGATTCTCTGCAATTGTTGATTATCACAACGTGATTTATATCAAATTCTATCAATGCGTATGACCCTGATCTAAATGTAAAGTTAGGTGAATTCATCGAAAACTGTCATTAAATGTATGACAATCGATAATCCAATTTAACTTGACAATAATTGTAGTTATATTTGGTTGATTATCATTCAACGGTGTCCCTGAGTTGGATAAAAGGTTGATTGGCATCGTCACGTGTCTGTTCATTTATCTATCAACAGCCGCTTGAGTTTAGTTCTTGAACTTGTCGATTGGCATATTATAAACTTATAAAACATGAATATATATCAACTCTCAAGGTTACTCTAATAATTATTCGTTATTCATATTTGTTATGTTTGTTTCAACAGATTCTGATAGCGAAAGCAAAGATGGATCAAGTTCACAGGAGAAGAAACAAGCTCGTCTTACTCAACCGGATAATACCACTGCATATAGGGTGAGAGAAAATTTATTGGCCTTCAATAGAAAGATAATCATCAGTGAAATATATCCGAGCTAATTCAACTCACTCGACGTGTAGTACAAAATGGATGGGTAATTGAGTGCAGGCAATATTACATTAATTTTGAAGGTGGATGTTATTACACGTGTGTATTCTCGTTGCAGACATGGTGAAAATGGTCCTTTTACATTTCCCACGCATTCTCCACAAAACATTATTGGAGTTCACTTTGTAACATGTTCTAAATTAATTATTGGATATTATCCGATGGAGTATAATCGTATTACTCATAAATTCATAACAATTATTCGATACAGGTTAATCAAGAAGTTCTCAATTGATGTTGATAGTGTTCTTCGGTCAATTTCCAATTCAATTTATTAGAGAAAGGCTTTTGATATCAATAGCAATTTGTTATCAACCACACAGTCGATTACTTCATTAATATCAGACATTGCTGATGTGAGTGAAAGAATATATGGAGCAATATTCAATTTATAAATTTACAATGTTGAAATTTTTATTGTCGAACATATGGTGTATAACATGGGTGTCAACAATGTCATGCATGTTCAATACAAAATGTATTTGACGTAAATCATGTCGTTGAGAAGTGTGTGTATGTGTCCTTGTGTATATCTGGGTCTTTCAGAATATTTGATAGATATGCTCTGGGTATACGTGCACTTATAGATCTAATATATATTTCAAAAATATCGATAGCAATTTTTCTTACCGCATATCACTGTCATTCGTCATACATTTCTATATGTATCATCACCACGGTAATTTATATAATTTTTTCTACTTCTCCGGTATTAAACGTTTCAAAATGTGTGTGTGTGCGTGTGTTTGTGACAGAATTGGAAAATGTCAGCAATGTTTTATATTTCCTCTTTAACCTCCAGGGAAATTCCTTCGGGGCGTGATGTATATGTACGGCACGAGTTTCTCTAGGATTTCAGTTGCGGGAACGTTGAAGACACATAGTCAGTGGTGGTGAATCACTGTATATGGGACAAGTGAGAGAAATAGCAGAGATATAGATACATGATGGGTGGTGGAATTGGGCCAAGCGGAAGGACATGACAACGAGGCAGTGAATGTAACGGAAGTTGTGTGTTCCATCTCTGTATGTGTATGTAGAAGTAGGCAAACGATGATCCTTCCGTGATAGCCATTCATACCTTGGTATTCTCGATCGACTCATCTCAATATGTGGAGCGAACACGAAGCATCGGGTATATAATCGACTTGGTGTATTCTGAGTGGTAGGTCACCATGAATCGATTAATTGTCACTAATGGAACGCGACGTTATATGTATATTGGTTATGTAATACTTAATCGCTCATCAACTGAGCAGTTGAGATCAGTTGGAGGCATCGACGAATAGACCTTAACATGACCAGTAATCGTCTGGTAATGTCTTGGGTTAGAATACAGAGGCAGAAAAGTAGAATAAAAAATTGCAAGCGCATGAAGAGCAAAAGGAAAAGGAAAAAAAAGGACAACAGGGGATTCCCTTGGTGGTCTTTTGTCCTGAGATGCTCTTGGTGAGCACCATACACTCTTTGAGGATTGTATAGGTGGATAGTGAGCCGGAACAGTCTGTATCTACCACTTGTTTTTATTTTCTCTGGTATAAAACATCTTGGTCTTTTCTTGTCATTTTTTTTCTCTTCACTTTCCTCTAAGAGTTGACTGAGAATTGGTTATATTCATTCTATTCTTTCCATTTTTCTTCTTCTCTTCGAATATTTTGTTACAAAGTTGTACATTATACTCGCTCACTTTCTGCTCCTGACCGTTAATGGCTTTTTGTATTATTTCTGTCGTTATTTTTGCAACTGTTATGTATGGAGCAAAAACTTATGTTATCGAATAATCTTGCTCGTCTACGTGTAAATATTCTTCATTTTCTCCTATTAAGTTTTATTCATTTACAATTCTATAGTTAGTACCACGCATGAGTCCTCAGGCTGAACACAATTGAATTTGAGAAGTAGAGTTGTGAAGTAAGATATCAACTCGCCTCTCTTGACAGTCGAGTTTTTTCAAAGTTGTGACGTGGCACATCTGGTAGGAAAAATTCTAATGAGATTATAAGTAATGGAACTGTCATTGCTATAAATTTTCTATACACAAGAAAAAAAAGAAAATGAATGGAAAGTTTATTCTGTCTTTGGTTGAAAGTCTAATCGAAAATCCATTTCAACTTGTTAATGTTTGAAGTATTTAATTCAAATTGAATATGTAAATTGAGGATTAACAAATCAAGTTGGCGTTGTCATACAAGACAATTTTCAATGAAATTGATTGAATGTTCAGGCATAATCGAAAATACGGTGGTGCTCGATCGTGTACAATCCTGGAGATTTATAATGTGTAACACATTAGCAGTGACCCGTGAAATTACGTTCCCCACGCGATATTTGCCATGTATTGAGCGTGCCCATAGCAAAATTGCTGGCTTCAACCCAGCGCAGTTGTTGCAGGTAATGTCGGTCGCTCGATAATCCACTTATTTGTACTCTCGTTTGCTAAAGAGTGGAATTTGTACGTACAACATGAAGAATTGCGCTATTTATCCAATCTGTTTAGCAAATTTCACTCTTTTTTACTTCTCTTTCACATCAAGTGTCGTCACTCAATTGATGAACTTGGCCTTTCTTTGGCTCGTCTTCCAACTTGAACATTGACTTTGATTTGGACTTCTTACTTAACTTGAACTCCATGAATTAACAACTAGAAAGTTGTTAATTGCTTTCCCATCTACGTCTGTATTCAATTCCCATTATCTTTAATTCCGACTCGAGGTCTTTTGTAATCATTATCTCTTTTATTTACTTGGCAATCGTAACTGTTAAATATTCATTGAACACTCGATGAATTTACATTCAAAACAAAACGATTGCAATTACAGGTGGGTGAGCGAGATACTTTACCATCCGTTGCAGCCCGATTCGATACAACACCATCAGAGCTGAGAAAACTCAATAGACTTGGTAGTACATTTATTTATCCGGGACAACAGCTTTGGGTACCAATAAAAGGTGAAGCACGTGCTGGAAGTGACGGAACGAATTTGAGTGCTCCAAGCCCGGATCTTTGTCATGATCATGATTCACAGGACGATTTACCACCTGAAGAGAAGGGTGAGTAGAGAGATGTTTCAATTATATGTTACAGTGAAAATACAATTTCTAAATGTGGATGAATTTTCTTGTAGAATTGCTGGACAATTTACGACCTGTGTCACCCAAACCAGGACACATAGAACGTGTGAGAACACCAATGGACAGTAAAAATTCTGCAATGGAGGAGGACGATCCTGTTTACAGAGAAAGATTCCTGAAAATCAATGTTCGTCATGTAACTGATGGGCAGGTAAATTACCTCATCAATAATTGATTTCAGTTTGTTACGTATTAACTTAATAGAGAATGGCATATACCAACACTAATTGTAATTGATTGAATAGGGAGTCGTTGGAGGAGTGCTATTGGTTACACCTAACGCTGTGATGTTCGATCCAAATGTATCAGATCCGCTTGTAATTGAACATGGCGCTGAAGCATATGGTGTGATAGCACCTATGGAATTCGTCGTGAATGCTGCAATTTATTATGATATTGCACACATGCGAGTTAGTCATACGGATGTGTTATCGAATACTGATAAGAAACCCGAGATTTATTATATGAAAAAACCAACGGGGGCTGATGAGAGAAAATGTTTATCACCGGGTAAAGATGAGAACTTCTTGGAGTTAACTACAGATGACAATGAAAGTGTTTGTAGCGGTGTTGAAAGAGATGGTGATGCCTTCCCGAAAGCTTTCGAGCGTGATCTCGTTACACCAACGAACTTACAAAATGTAATAATCTGTACAATAATTTTTTGTTGTCATTCATTTATTCCAATATTGATGTTTTGTTTTTTTCTAATTGATTGATTTATTGAATTTTGAAGGATGAGGGATCAGCTTCCACCAAAGATAAAGATAAAGAAAAAGATGAAGAACAAGATGAAAAAGAATTAAGCAGCGGTCAAGCAAGCAGAACACTTGAGGAACGTAGACGTTCCATGTTAGATCATCACTGGGCTGTTCCGAGCAAAGACAGATGTTCATTTTCTGTTGATGATGAACAGCAAGATTCTATCAATTCCGACAAGGTATTTCAAGTGTTTCATGGAAAACAAAAATCATGATCGTTTCAGATGATGAATTTTTATGCTATACCTCACATTTATCAATCAAGTATTGTTTACTATTCTGTTTTAAATTATTCTATTGACTCGCTATCTAATGTGAAACATAGGCAGACCAAAAACCATTTCGTATCACGCGAGATTCATCAGGAATAATCGTTTTATACCTACAAAATGTAGACTTTAACCGGATACCTGTTTTCTTTATTGATTATTCATAAATTCGGTACTATGAGAGATTAGAAGACGTTTTCTAAAATGTTCTCACGAATTCTGGAAATGTTTCAGACGTGTCTTGCATACGTAATAAAATGGCAATTCAAGAGAAGAAGATAAAAAATGGAAATATATTCATTAAATCTTTATATATAGTGATATTAATGATATTGTATCGTAAATTTTCTCAGAGCCAACCGGAATCATCGAAAGCGAGTGCTATTGCTGAAGGTGAAGAAGGATCTCTAGTCAAACTGTCGTGCTACGATTCTGGTATCGACATACGTGAACCTAATCCCCCTATTCCCGTAGTGCAACCCATTCCTGCGAAAAAAGTGTATTCGGACGCGGATATAGTTTTATCTTCAGATTGGGTGCCGCCAATAACCATTGCCCCAACAAACGTTTCTGGGAATACACTTGATGCGGTGGCAGCTGTCAATGGTAGGAAGAAAGCGAGTTCAGTGTCATTCAGTTTGGACAGCAATGCTGAAGAAACAGAGAAGGATGAAGAACATAAAGAAGAAGATAAACAGGAGACGCGTAGAAATAAGGTAATTTAGTTTATTACTTTTTTCATTTCTGTATCCGACTATCGAAATTAATTTTCTCTTATCATAAATTTTTTTTATCCACTTAATGCAGATGTTGAAGAGACTGTCATATCCTTTGTCATGGGTTGAAGGGCTCACTGGCGAAAAGGATGATGAAAATAAATCAGTACCTGAAAAAGTAGCGAGTCTTCCAAATAGTGCTGACAGCCACCACTCGTCGGTATTCAGTAAAGTTTTTTCGAGGTGAGTTTTCATGATATGCAGAAAATGAAGAACTAATATGGAGTTCAATGACTTTCCAATTGAATTTAAATTTTCGAAAAGTTACTGCTATTGGAAAAATATTTTTGGCGCTGTAAATTTGACAAATAATTGGCTTCAAATGCGTAACACATATCTCTCTGAGCGAGTTTGAATTTATCTCCGTTCTTTTTCTTTATCTCGTTTGGTTTATCAATGCTGCTGCTGTATTTTCATGATAGCGAGAGCAACAATGCTGATCAAATTCTTGCTTACGGCCACTTTTACTTGATAGAAAGAGCCGTTGTCATACATATACAAAGTAAATGGATATTCATCGAATAGAGAATGAATGCGTTGTTATATCAATGAAATTCCATAGTTGACAAACTTCATGATACACTCATGAATATATAGATTTCACAGCTTTTTGCATTCGATAAACCGATCGTGGAGGGTTTACAATCACTTTTTTCAATATCATTGTCCTTCCATTTCCATTTGTAATAACACACCTCATGCAATATAAACAATTGAAATATATCTCACCTAATAACTTTCCATTAACCGTAAAATAATATAAGAAAATTGCGATCTAACAAACAAATATGTGAATGGTGGTGGTACTAATTAAAAGCTCGCCGATCAACCTGGTGAGTGACTTTAGCTCAGGCCTATTTGCTAAAACACCAAGTGAAGAGAGCGGCGGAGGCGGTAGGGCTGGAGGTACACCTCCTCTCACCGCCTCTTCACTCTCCCAGGACTTCAGCAATCCACTATTTTCTCCGGGTACCGCAAGTTTCATTGGGTGAGTCTGGTCCTGATCATCATCACCATTCCTAAACCCACAATGTAAATCCAATAATGAACTTCACCTTCTGTCTGCTTTTGTCCCCAATTGAATATTCATATGATAAAGTAAACAATTGAACAGATAAACATTTATTCAATCAACACACAAATGGAAATATTTGATTACATTACATCATTATACAATATTGCTTCAATTGGTGTCCATCCTCGATATGTGTCCATGTATGTACGTAAATTTATACCTTTGTCAATTTATTTTGTCTACTCATTGTTTTACCTCCACCATGTGTTTCCATGTCTACCATTAATCACCTCTGTCCATTATTGCTTTCTTTTTGTTTATAGGTGGAAACCAACAATACTAAGCATTACCAAGTGTTTATTCTCCCAGTGTTGAAGATATTTCCTCTGCTTACAAGCAACAAACACAATACAACAATTCTCGCTAACACGAATTTCTCCTATTTAATATTACTCCAATATGGCTCGTGCAAGTTCTGAATGTGACTGTTTTCCCCGCTCTAAATGTTATCTTGTTGTTATACATAGCAAATTATTCTACGTTTGAAATGTTTCAAGATATTATAACTTTCTAATTAAATACTGATTAAACTATTGAGTAATTACCTTTCAGGCGTACGTCTGTTGGCACATTTATCCGGCAACAACCATTAACATCATCGGGCAGCAGTAGTGTTGACAGTAGTCGGGGGAGTAAAACATCAACAGCACCACCACGATTGGATTATCGTAGTATGGTTTCAGTCGACGATATGCCGGAGCTCTTCGTTAGTTTTGACAGTCAGTATATCCATCCCTTTGAATATTCTGTCTCGTTCACATCGAGTCATTTAAATAAGCAAAATAATAAAGAAAAGGAAAAAAAAAAGAAATAATACAAAGCTATTGCGGCAGTACACAAGTATGTTTAGTCAAGTACATTTGTGTAGTGTGAATATCAGCTGTCCACAACGCAATGCACTGCAACCATAGAGTAGAAAGCTTTCAGTTATATACGAGGCTCTATTTTTAGAATTAATTTTCATTCATCATCGCTCAAGCAATAGATAAACAATCAGCTGATCCTATCATGCCCAATTAAATGTTCTCATTGTATAGAAAAATCCAAGAATATTGTCGCAGTGGCTCTGAAGAATGAATTATTATTTTTTTTTTCTTATTCATGAAAGTAAAAAACATAATCATAATAGTAGTCAAGTTTTATAACATACCATACTAATCCGATGAATATTCATATATTTCTTTCGTCCCTCTAGTCCAAGCACGTAATTTTCCCGAACTCGAAGACCTCGGTAGGTTCATACTGTATTAGCTCTTTCTCTCTTTCTGTTTTTTATCTTCTTTCTTCTCTCTATTTCTTTTGTCCCTTCATCAATTTTTATTATACTCCAATAAAACAATGAACTCAATTGTTTAAATCATCAATTCATTCAGCTTTTTATAGCTTTTCTACATTATTTTGTTATTTGCTCCCGTCTACGATGTAAAAGTAATAGCAAATGTTCACAACCTATCGTTTGTTTTTCTTGCTATTTTACTCATTTATTTCAATTCGATACTACTGCTATCTTGCAAGGTTTTTTTCAATCCATTTTTCTTATCCTTTCTCGTGTAATCATTCCACAACGTTGTTTCGCTCTGCTTCTTCCTTATTGAACTCGGCGGCTTATATCAGTGGTGAACATGGCGAACAGAATTAATTTATCATTGTTCCCCCCAACAAGGAATATTTCATGTTTATCTCAAATAAATAATTAACTTTGTTGATTTCATTTATTCTAGAAAAGTATATTTGAGTGTTCAACATTTGTACCCTCATCGCGCAACGCTTTCAAAACCACAATCAAGTTGATTATAAATATTGCAGGCATGCTTATGTTCCCACTTGGAATAATTATAATTAATGAAAAGGGAAACGATTAACCATCTGTTGATTACAGAAGATTTTCCAATAATATTGATAATTAACTTCTTTTTTTTCTTTCACTTTTTAATTACAACAGAATTAATCCCACGACCGGCACGCAGCTGTGAGGATCCACCATTGTACCTGAGATTGCGAACTGGCCGACCCAAGGACAAGAAAATACCTCGTTCAACACCAATTATGAGCTATGGAAAGAAAAAATTACGACCAGAGTATTGGTTTAGCGTTCCGCGCAACAGGTAACTCAATTTTTATTCTCAATTGATTTTTCATATTCAACCGCGCAATTCCGTTTATATCTATCAAAAAGTTACACAATCATTTAGCTAACTCATGCATTATTCTGTTTTCATTAAACACACATGCAACTATGGAAAAAAAAAAAAAATCTATCTTTCTTTCTTATCAGTGAAGGAGAAGGTCATATTCGATAAATATTTTTCATGACCCGTTCACATTCTCCGCTTCACTTCCGACGCATCTTCATATCACCTCATACTAAAAATCTGGATTTGTTTTTATATAATCGTGACCGAGAAGGTCACCATTATTTTCGTCAAGATTCTCGTAATGTATGGAAGTGACGTTATAAATACCTACGCTAACGTATGTTTTGATATATTGTGAGAGACACGAGATTGGAATCAGGCGCCGACTTTGCGATTAATCGAGACAAAATATAGACCAAATAATAATTTTCATTATCGTATTATTTACCCTGAAGTTAAATTTATTCTTCGCATTTTGAATCTTCATATTATCTCACATACTTAGAATTTTGTGATTATCAATAATGACACTTTTAACGAATTTTAAATCAAGATTGATTCTCACTTGATATTTCAATATATTTTTTTCTGTATTACCTTTTTACAATCTTATTTTTTTTCCAATTATACTAAATCACACGGTTATAAATAACAATGATAATTCGTCAACAAGTCAACAGAGAGATATCTTTATAAAACTTATAAAGATTGTATTGCGCACTTGTCGCCATTGCGTCGAACGCAGTTCGGTATTCAACAATTCGACGGCGTAACAGTTTTTAAAACGAAACACATTCACGCGCGCTTTCATCACATGATAAAACTTAAATTGTAAATAATCACGTGATCAACGATGGGTCACGTGATATACATGTACCTCTAGTGATGACAGTATACCAGTAATGTACGTGTCTATGTTCAACGACGTATTTTTATTCACCGCATATTTACATCTTGTCGTTGAAGTATTTAATAATTTTCATCATCAATTAAGTTGAATTGAAGTGAATGTGGTCCAATATACATCAATCGCAATGGAGGCAATATTGAATATATACAATTTACCTTATCTCCGGGATATGGGTCAACGTGCAATACCATTTATCATACACAAGTAAATTTACATTGATACATCATATGACAGATATATTTTCAACGATTGTCAAAATAAAAATGGTTTTTCCAATTCATCAACATTTCTCTCTTTGCAATTTTACAGAGTCGATGATCTCTTCCGCTTTATTCATGCATGGACACCATCACTTTATGGCGAATTGGATGAAAATTATTGGCTTGAACGTGGATATATTTTATCAGATACTGAAACTGATTTATCACCAGAGGCATCGCCCCAGGAGACAAGTGATTCCGGTGATTTGACAGACGAGAGTAAAAATCGTCGTGACGGCGATGAAATCACTGATTTGACACGTGAATCGTGGGAGGTAAGTTAATGCGATTCAGGATAAATCTGAGAATATGATAAAATTTACATGAATATTTATTTGATGATTTAATTTAACAAACAATAAGTATATGTATGTAAATGAATTTATGTACATATATACAAGTATATATATATATAAATGAATGATGGTGATGATGATCGGTGTCTTATTGGCATATTCAGCTGATCAAGGCACCGTACGTAAAGCTCTACAGCATACTGAAGACCTCCAGCACGTCAGCCGACTCTGAGCAGATACAGGATCCTGAGGTACCCCCCCTCATCCTTTTACTGCGGAATTTGAAATTCAATGTGATTGTTGTATACTTCTTTAACACCCCCAAAACAACACTGGGATGCATTGTCGTGTCTCATTCACTCTGTCGCTCTGATTTGTTACACTCTAAAAAATTCAAACAAACAGAAATCGATGGATAATATGGAGGGAAATGACATTATATTGTTTCACACTGTCCGAAATCAATTTAGAGATTATTATTTAGAATTTTCATGCACTGCATGTTCATGATAAACGTACTGTCTGATTTCATCAATCCAGATTCAAAATTAATCTCTTTAATCTGTTTCATCTCTCTTCTTTTTCTGCTTGAATTAATTGTGAATTCAGTTTCACGTCGTGCTCCAATTAAACAGACACGGTATGTTTTGTCTGTCTCTCTTGCAAATGTTCTTGTTGGTAGTCAGGTGTGTCAATATAACCAGTTTGAGTTTTGGGTGAATAGCAAGTTTCAATTGGAGAGTATTTTCTGCCAAGTGTTGATGGGTATCTTGGCTCATTGTGAAAAAAATTCTCATGTAAATGCCATTGCGGTTAGACAGATACGAAAATAGTTATGTGACGATGAAAATATTTTTCAGCACTCCCCTGACCATTTTTGTTTCTCCACTTCCTCTCTCAGTACTTTTCCTCTGTCTTTACCGATTTGTCACTTGGATCACTTCCAGATCATTAAATTCACATTCCATCTGAGATTGCTCGTAACATATGCTCGCAGTAGAAGGAATATCACATGGGAATTTATGAAAATAATTCTAATGGAAACAGATAAATGAGTGTAAATACCTACTCATTTATTCCTGTTTCCTGTTGGTTATCAATCGGGTGCAATGCACTCGTTGGAACTATGTGCTCATTCTGTTGCAGTATTCCTTCAATAATATTCTACATATGATTTATATTGGAAAAATGATTTTCCATTGATCATGGCTAGGGCTTCAATGTTTGTTCACTCCTCTTTGCTACTGTTACACTTAAATTGCTATGGAATTCCATGCGGAATTATTATTCGTTTTCTAGATAATACAGTCATTGAATATCAAGTCGCGTAAACAAATCAATAATGAAACGAGTTTTCACATTACCACATTAGATTGTGGTTAATTCATATCAATTTTCTCAGAGTGCTCTCTCGCCCATAATTCTCATGAATAAATTCAAATTTCTGTATATTACCGTTAACACTGACACCCGTATTACGTAATATCAATTGTGATATGGCGACAGAGCACCATTTATCATTGCCATTATGTTCACTTCTCTTGTTGCGTACGTGTCGCGAAACTTGTTCACATGATTCTCACTTTATTACAATAATCAACCTTTTCCTTTTTTTTTTCGCCTCAGCTTCTCTCGATTATTTAAATTCTAATGAAAAGCAATGTCTTTGATAATCATTTGTCAAGGTCAAAACCATTTCGCATTTTGTCTCTCGGTCACAATGGTACATTGAAATGGAGAATCACGATGAAAAGACGCAAAGAGCTTTTTATATTATTGATAGATAAATTTTTCAGAGAGAATTTGCACTCGTGAATAATCTTTTTATTTTTTTTTCTCATGTTTACATAAAGTTCGTAGAAGAAATGTTTATACTGTTATGTGTGAGTTCATCGTATTTTGTCATTTCCAAGAATTAATATCGAACATTTGGTGATTTCTGTGTGATCACAGATGTTTTATCAGGCATTTTTTCTTCCATTCTTTCTCTTTTTTCTTCATTCAATCAACCATATTGAGGATACAGAATATATGATTGAGATAGAAAGCCACACGTGTTGCGCAGTCAACGCTGCGCGACATAATATGTCGTGCTAATCCGCGATACAAGACTATAACAGACAACTCTTGCGTCAATAAAAGTTCAGTACGTCTTTAGTCTTCGAGAAGTGAAGCTCGTTTAATTTCACACATACACTCGACAAAATAATTGCTAATTGATTCGCCACTTTTTTATTATCTCGTGATTCATATTCATATTATTGATGATGAAAAAATTATTTGCATACCCAAATTGATATTACGTTATTGAAAAAACAAGTACAACTATTTGTATACGTTAAAACTGAATTTTATAAAAGTGCTTGCGAGATTATAATCCACGTCGTGAATTGAAGAACATTCTCGAAGCTGCATTTTGAGCACGCGCGCAATAGTTAAATATATATTCAATATGACGAGGGAGGAGCCAATGAATCAGAGAGGGTCACCGCGATTCTTAAAACATATAGTCAAAATGCCAAAAGCCAAACTACCAAATCCAATCACCAAAATTACGAAATTTCTCAAACAAAAAACGAAGGTAAAAATAGTATAGGATAAAAAAATTAGTTGTTTTTCTCTTTGTTTTTTTTTTTTGCTGAGAAAAAGAAAAAAGTTGAATTTCTTTGCTTGAAAAATTCGATAAAAATTTATGAGTTTAACATCAATAACGTTTTGAGATTTATTCTATGAATAAATATTACAATCGGATGCACATGTTGTTTTTTTACCATTTCATAGTGGACAAATGTGTATTGTGATACATTTGTTTTTCAAACTCATTTATTTTTTTATTATTCCTTTCTTCCCACTGACTACCATCATAAAAACAACTTGAGTTTATGATCAGAGCTATTAATAGACTCCATACGAATTTCAAGTTGAGAATAGTATTGACAAAGCAAGTGATTAAAAGAGAAGGGAACTTTCTTGTCTTCTCATATTTTTCCATATTATTTTTTATTTCAATTTATCCATTAATTGCTCAATAATCGCTTCATTAATGCATTAACCATCAACTTTTACCCATAATTATGCTCTCTTCTTTGATCTTTTTAATTCTTTATTTCCTCATCTACCTCGTATGTGCATTTGTTGCTTCCTGATCTCCTTGAGTAATAACATCAGGAAGTCCGTTCCTCACCCACTCTAACCAATTTCTTTTTATTTTTACCTCAACCAACATTCGCAAATTCAAATGGAGAAAAAAAATTTCTCAACTGCAAAGACAGCATTGTAATAAAGTGAAAATCATGTCCAATCATCAAAGACATTAGCATATTTTATTTGTTGATGAATGAATTATCTGCAAAACGTGAACAATCATTATATTTGCTGGATGTTACGGTCTGGTACGACTCATTACTGCATTTTTTAATCGAATAAAAACTTAGCGTTATTACAGTGGCACTCGATTCAACAAGACAATTTATGTTATCATTATTCTCTTCAGGTATTCATTTTAAACCATTGCATCATAATTCACACGATTAAATTTGACTTTGCCCAAAATAGTCACAGTCGATAAAAAGAAATATGATCCAAATGATTATTTTTCTTCCTCTTCATTAAAATTTAAAAATACTTCATGATGGCAGTTATGATAATAAATGTTGATATCACAGCGGTTGATACATTTTTTTTTTTTTTTTCGCTGTAATCAATCATCAAGATGATTATTATTGATCTTTGATCGTTATATATGATATCGCATCTTGGTATAATGGGCGAATAATTGTTCCAAGAATTTCCACTTTGAGAAAAGTCGTGCGACAACGAATACAATGACCGATTGTTTCATCACGTGATTGTTTTTTTTTTCTTTTCTTTCTGGAGCAGTATCAGTATGAATTGAAGATCAACAATTCCTGTCATCTGTCACCTTGTACTCATTTTTGCTCCTCATCATTCAACATTTATTGCATTGTGATAGTCAATTCAATTGCAAATATCCAGAATAAGTATTGAGATAAAATGCGGAAACGTTTTGGAAAATAATTGAGGAATATTTTTAGTACGTAGAGAGGTTCAATGGCCATCGAGAAACGTTGGCGCCGTATTTGTATTCGAGGTCAACCGCCATTTTCGAGGCATTCTGGATATCAAGGGAGAGTGCATAAATACATGTTCCACTTTGCCAATGGGCAATGGAGATTGTTGAGAGGATTGGTGGAGCTTATATGTATTTATTTTGTATCTGTTTTGTTCCATTCAAACTCGTTATATTCATTGTGGGAAGACTGGAACGATCAAATAATACCACGGTAGGAAGGAACAAACATCTCAGTTGTCTGTAAACCTTCAAACAAATAGAATATCACTCAATTGAGTTTTGATAAGTAATATTCAACAAAGTTCAGTCTTTGGTGTTGCATTTCATTAATTAATTATCAGTGCATTCTCCATTCTTGGTTTGAGCTATCAAAATGACGGCTGATACATTTTCCACCCTCAATTACGTCTTTCAACATTCATCACGAATGCTCTCGGTAAGAGAATTCATACCACATGATATCAATTTCAATCAATGTGATCTACATGTTACAAAGTATAAAATTACTCATAGAACAGGAATTTCATATACGAATCAACAATTGGAAATATATAAAATTATGCTGGTCATTACCATCACCAATGGGATTAGAAATTTATTTTCAGTTTACCAATCTCACATCGCGTTTATTCATCAACCCACACTGTTCAAGGTTTTGAAAAGTCGTCAACGAATATCCATTAGGGCGTTGTCTTTGTTTAAGAAAAAAAACATGAACATTTAATCTAAATTCTTTTATTCAACTGAAATAAAAATAGAATTGAAAGAAAATATTGTGTGTTTTTTTTTTTCTCATGTATTTGTATCTTCTTGAGGAATGTCTTTTAGACCTTGCGAATTTAGTTCATTGCCAACGAGTATCATAGCACCAACTATATGGGAAATATTTCAGCATTTCTAATTCAACTAAAATAGAAAGAAACCATGAAAAGGAATATAGAGAACGGATTAGTATTTTATCTGGATAATGAGAGTGCAAGTGATATATCAACGAAATTCAAGGCAATTTTGCCAATAACCCAAGGCAACATTCTCATAAACTCCTCCAGGGTCATCAGTAGAAAAAATCTTCTGAAACTGTCTGTGAGATTGTATGGGAAAAAAAAATTATTTTCCATTTTATCACAAAATCCAATCACATGCCTGTTTTATTGACCGATATTTTTTTTATCTAGAAGTAAAGAAGACAGGAGTTTTCATTTCACTTTTTATATAACATGCAAAATTGTTGCAAATATCTGAAAAAAAATGAGGCCGTGCAGAGAGGGAAATTTTGCCTGTGTATTTAATAGCGGCAACTTCACGTATGTGCAAAGAGAATGCCCACGACCGATCCAACGCCAGTTTTAATTCTGTATCATATTTAGTATTGAGAGAGAGCAAGATTCGAACAGAAAACGCATTTATCATGAGATAGCTTTCATAACGAATATGCAGCTGGCTATTTTGTACAATGAAGAAACAAGTCTCGAGTTTCATGATTGCACTCATACATAAACACACAGGATGGAAATAATTTTCCTATTACTTATATGATCAATAATAGCCACATTCAATGCTACAAATAAATGAAGCTTACTTTTATCTCGTGCGAATAATTATTCATGTTCATTATCATATAAAAAAAAAAATGATACAGAGCAATCTAAAACGGAGAAGGAAATATGGAAAACAAGTGATATTCTTCACTATATCTCAACGATTTTACATTCTATATGCTCAACAAACTATCCATTTCATCAATTTATTTTTGCCAACGAGCAATTACACAATTAGTGCTTTGTCCATTTATTGATATTCCAAGTGTGTTTGTAAACGTGGGAAGCGATAGAATTATGTTAATTTCACGAGTCAAACATAAAACCAGACATCACCAACAGTGTCACACAATGAAAAGAGAACACAAAATGTAAATGAAAAAAAAAAAAAAAAAATGAAAAATTTATTCACTGATGACACATTGCAATTCAACAGTGGGTTTAGTTTGCAATACATTTTGATAATAATTTATTGTTCAGGTTTTTATATTGAGTACAGTTCATTCCACAGCACATGATTATGTCTTATGTGACAGCAAAATGATGAAAAAAATTAATTTACACAAAATCTTACGACTATAATTTCATCATACGAACTCTCAACTCTGTTCTCAATCGTAAAAATGTTCATTTGCATTATCCCCATCATTCATCATCCTTCACTCTCAAAATTACTCGCAATTATCCTTCATTAATTCAAATCATTCGACAGTAAAATTTGTGATCTGTCATTAATTCAGCGAAAACATCAAGCACATGGTCAGAGAGAATTGTTTATTTGTCAAATATTCCTATATGTCTGACGGCTATTCACCCGATGGTTCCCAAGGCTGAATCAATCGCGCAACAATATTAGTCTCGTTGACGTTACACATCCTCTTTATATACATCGTCCTCTATATACCATAAACGTAACCAACCTCGATGTTCTAGAGCGCCAATTATTATCAAATGCAACTTTAATTATTTGTCGTCTTGGTTTTATTTACCACAATTACCTTTCTATTATTTCTAGACTCCAATATCTTTGTTTATTCTAGCACTGCGACAAATAGATTTTGCACAATGCTGAAAACAAATGACAACACTCTTCAGATGAACAAAAAATATTATATAGAAT
>JABMBR010000487.1:0-32620 GCA_018881525.1 Meteorus sp. PSUC_FEM 10030008
GGATCATTTGTAAGAATTACTATGTTTCAATTGTAAAAAATCATGAGTAAATTATAATTTTTGGGATATACAAATATAAAAGTGAAGGTATTGAAAGTAGAGTCCTGGATTACTATGTTACCACAGTAATTTTTACATTAATTTTCTCTCCGTGTGTGATACGGTGGGAATCTAATGAATTCCAAACTGTAAATTTACATGCATGTAAATTACCAATAAATATATTATCTTATTTTTCAGGTAAAAAATTGAAATGTCCATTCTGCGATCGTTTATATGGTTATGAAACAAATTTGCGTGCTCATGTGCGTCAGCGTCACCAAGGCATTAGAGTATCGTGTCCTTTCTGCTCCCGCACATTCACGAGGAATAACACAGTTCGGCGGCACATAGCACGTGAGCACAAGAATGAAGTGAGCATCAAAGCCTTCCAGACCGCAACTCATCAGATCACGGACTCTGTACCACAGTAAATAACGTTGAGTTTAAGGTTGTTTGTGATACCTACGTTACTGAACGTAGTATATGCTATTGGGGACTCGTTACAAACACCTACCTGCGTGGAAAAATTCTCCAAATACAAAGCAATCCATACGGGCTCATACCATGCGCATTCTACAATTCACTGATGTCTTTCCGTGACACCATCACTTCTTATAAATACTACAGTTACCTGCCAATAAGCAAGAGATACAAGTTAACAAGTAAAGCGTCTTATTATGTTTCTCGCTACCTGTGAAATTTTTTGTGATCCTCTGTAACAGAGGATATTTCCAATAGCCGTATATTTTTCAAAATTTATGACGTTATGGCTGATGAACTTATCCACGTAGCCTTCGTCAATAATTGTGAATGTTGATCATTCATTCCAATGAGTTAATTCATAGACCCTATATTATCAATGGAAGCTCACTTCTGTTGATTAGTAGAAAAAAACATTTGTCATTAATCTATTGAAGAATATGTGCTTTCATACAACACAGTAGAATTTGTGGGTCCGAAATATTATTTTGGTTTATACGTTGATCGATGTTTGATTATGATATTAGTGATTCACAATAGATAACAAAAAAGAGATGCATAAGGTTATGTAATGCAATAATATCATTCAACTCGGGATTTATCTAAGGATGAATGGATGACATGAATTGCATTATCACTACAAATGCTTTAAACAGTCATCTGGTAGTGAGAAATACTTTTTTACATTACAACGCTACTATAAATCACAAAACTAGTCAATGAAAGTGCAACGGTCAAGTTTAATAACGCTACGGTTTTAATAATAATGATTTAATCGTACTAACACAGAAGCTACTAATATTAGTGATAACGATAATGTAACTAAAACTATGAAGAAGTGTAGTAATAGTGTCAATGATGAAAATATAATAAGTTGTAAGTTACATACTGCCGCGATATGTGAAAACAAAAAGATCGGGAGGAGAATAAAATGGCGTGATTGTTATTATGGGAGATCTCGTATTATAAACTTATGTGCATCACAACTGACATATTTTATTGGATACTTCCACGATGAGAGAATGAAACAAAACAAAACAAAATAAAATAAAATAAAAAAGAAGGGAACATGAAATACGTTGCAATTAAGTGAACTCAGGTAATGATTTATTTTTTTAATCTTGCCGTCTATTCTCTCCTGTAATGAATCTTTGTGAAGAACGAAAAAGCAGATATACGTAATTAGGAAATATTGACATATACAAATACAGACTGCCACAAATAAGACAAAAAGGTATATTTGTAACATATAAAGCTGCCACGATAACAATAGTCCATTAATATATTACCATATAGTTACTGATGTACAAACTGATTCAGTTGGGATTGATTCCATGTATCACCGTTATTACCGTTAAAAGTCGAACCGTGGATCAAATTCCCGTTCGTTATAAACATATATCGATGTCAAATTGTTATTCCACGTTGAACTGTGCCAATGAAGGAGAAGTGATTATTAGGTTTATTTATCCACACATGAATTTTTTTTTACGAATAGTTTATCTCAATTTTACTGTAGATATGACAAAAATGTACGAGCGTCGCATTATAACTCACTGGGCACTAACGTTGGATTTTTGTTTCCTTCGATGTGAGTCTTAGCGCCAATAGTATTAACAAGGAGCAACAACCTACAGCACAATGATCTTATAAATAATTGGATTTCATTACATTTACTTCGAAGATAGGATGTATGTTCGTGAGTAAAAATATATGGTGATGCTTCATATGAGTATAGTGCGACCAAACAATCAAAACAATTTTGTTAGACATTTACAGTTAGTCGGAACTCGATGTAACGTGATGCGAAGGATTTGAGTCCTACCCAATTGTCCAAAAACAAACAGAAATATTTAGTAAAAAAGAACTATAACAATTGTTAATTTCCGTATAGCAAGGTATGAGTGACAAAACAGTGATAATAGATAACGCAATTAACGACATAATCAGTTCAAGATAATATTTGTTGCAGTATTTACAATTTGTACAGATCATTAATTTTCATCTATTCTATGACTTGTAGCTCACGCTACGCAAAGTTTGAAGAGTTACTACACAACGATGAACCCGTAGTACATTACCAGAGACAATAGATGATAAAATTTTACTCACGATCCAAATATGGTTTCAATAGTCCAATGAATTTGTAATGGCAGTAATTTAATCTAGATTTATATAGAAACAATGGAAACACTACCTCAAATTCTCCTCCAAACAGCAGCGGAGTATAAGCCGAAGTATAGTCCAGGATCAATGGAGTGTCATTAGGGTCAGTTGTTGAATTTATTGTATATTCGCAGAGTTATGAATGACAACAGAGAATTTTGAAATTTCAAATAATACCCACTACAAGATCGAAAATTCCGTCAATCATAATATTAATCTCGATTCGGATTGATTGATTGAATGAAAACGTGCGATTTTCTTCTATATAGCACGTTAATTATCATCATGAATTATTGCAGATGAAAACCGAATTATGGTTAGAAATTTATTGCTTACGTCAAAATTTCAATTTCTGGAATAATGACCACAATTTCTTCATAGACGACAATCAATCGATCAGTACATAAGAAGCCACATCTGTCTAGATATGTAGTAAATTATTAGATATCACAAATACAAACGAAATCAAAGAATTCAAACAAAAATAGGGAAAAAATACAGTTTATATATTTATAGCGAATGAGAGCACATGGCGGTTTTAAACTGAAGGAAGGATCAGAATAAAGAAGGCACATAATAAGTAGAAAATGAGATGCAACATATTGCCATCAGTTTGTAACATTGCAAATAGCGAAGTGAAATATTAAATTGAAGTTGTTGACATCTTAATGTAAAGGTTTTATGCAAACGGTGTTGTAAACGCTTTCTCCCACATTTGTTTATGGATGTTTGCATGAAAACCAATAATCGAAAAAATGATGAGAAAAATTGAAAAAAAAAATTGAGATACTAAATAATGAGCAGGTCACTGTAAGAGTTGATAATGTGGGATTATCAATACATGCGAAATGAAAAGTTCAGTCATCAGATGAAATGAATTAAACAAATTATTATAACGCATGAGTCGGAAGAATTATTAACTCGGATAGTATATGCACTACAACTTCTCGTATATATGAGATATGTAGAAATTTACCATATACAATTGGAACGTTGAAGTTGGTGACCGACAAGTCATCCGTGGTACAATTATTCACTGACGTTATCTATATACGAAAATATGTGGAGAAATTAAGGATGAAAGTGGAAGTACTGTAAATGGTGTTAGTAACATAAATTTTGGCGATCACATACATCAAATTTATATCATTCAATTATATGAAGCCACATGTAAAAATGTTCGAGAGAATTCAGCACCAGAATTGATACTCTCGGATGAGATTCCACAAATCTGTGAAAATGTTACAAATTAAGCTTTTTTTCATTCACGATACTAATTTGATTGACATCAAATTCACGTATATATACACTAGATTTTCGAATTTTTATATTAATTTGTTTCTAAAAATCAATTTAGTGTCATAAATCTAAAATGGCGAATCCATGAAACTACGTTTTGAATCATTTTAAATGCGCATATTGTATATTCTCAGATCATGGAATACTAACACTATATCATATACTGAGTTGCTGAGGGTGATTTCATGAATCTATTCACGACATCTTCCTCGCACTGAGAAAATTAACTTCTTACTCATCATTGTATTTATATGACACATTTATTTTTATCCAGATCGGGTAGATAAGCGACTAAATCAAATATCATCAAGTTACAAACTGAATGTATCCAATGTGGATTAGTGGTTATGATAAGGTTCAGTCGAGTGAAAAAATCATATAGCTTATGGGCGCAACATATGATACGTCATAATTTGTAAGTTGGAGACGAACTTTGTTTGGAAACATGGGCTAGAGAAATCCAATCAGTCTGCGTCAATAATAACGTGAATGTGTTGCTGTCGTCTAACCACGGAAGTACTTGCAACCATGTATTATTCAACCCTACTCTATGATATTTCCTCCGTACTCAAAAATATGAATTGGTCGGTTCACATCTTCTTCGTGATTAGTATATTGACATATTTGGTTACCATTATTTCGCAACTGATTCAATTTGTTAAATTGATAATTATCATTTGTTTTGCTCTGTTATGCATGTATAATACTTGAAGTATTATACTCGTGTATTTTTTTTATTTTTAGTGTTGTTTATTATTTTCACAATTCGTTATCGCATATAATGAATGGTATATTGCGTAACTATATACACGAACCGTCAGGTATGGTGGTGATTAATATGAATGTTGTTGAACGGCACGAATAATGAATGGGCGATTTCGTGTTCCTTGTGCGCCAGATAAAGATTGATGCAATTATTTGCTGGTTTATCACAATATTAGAAAAAACTTTGTGATGTATATACGATGTATGTTCAAACACATATATACACAAGGATTATACCACTATGATGTAGAGTAATATGTTGCATGTTGTTTATATTATATGTATTTATGGATTGAAAATCCCTCACGAAAGTCATGCATGACATGACTAATAATAACGATATATCATGCATTCACTCACTTTTCGGTTGAGAGACGAAGGTAATATTGATAATTCGAAAATGTCGCAGTTTTTGAAACTCAAGTGAAATGCTAAACCAGTAATTGAAAAACCAAAATCATAATTCATTCTAAGGGTAAAACATGGGTCTGGTTCATGTCCGATTGCGAATTGCTGAACTTTTCAATCTCTGGGATGTGAATATAATGATCTGCATAATGTCAGACATGGTTTAATTCAGCCAGTGAAATGGATCTAAATCCTCCCATCTACTAGTTGTTATATTGATCGAGTATGATTATGACTTTCAGAGTGCAGCAATGAACAAATAACTTATGTGTGACAAAAAAACATTCATACAGATATGAACCAAGAACTTATATGTGTCGTATAACTAGAGAACCGCACTATTATACAATAATAATTAAGCAACGTATGTGTATAAATACATGCACTTGAATAACTAGATTCTGCAACGTGGGGCCTCGATTCATGGGGCAACCGACTTCACAATCGTGATTCATAGTACAAAATGACATGAAAAAAAAATTAATTTAGCGGTTAGAGAATATGGAGAGAAAAATGTAATTCTAAGGATGATGATTATGCATATTGCGGTTATCAAGTAGATTATAATGTTTGAACTCTTCGAACAATTTTCACATGTTTATCGTGATAATGTTCGTCTCCTATCTCTATAAGATAAGGAACAGCGCAAACTAAAAATTGAATTAGATTAACATCAATTATGTAATAACTTTTTTTTTTTGGTGGACATACTTTTGCGTAACAACAAACCAAAAGGCAAACTATAAGATATACATTTTGATGCAACTTTATGTGGCAATTTTCGTTAATCAACTACTATCACTACCTCACACAATGGTTGTAATACAGGGTGCAGCGATACAATTATCTGTAAATATGAACGATATCTCTCGTAAACTTTATTCCAATGACAGGCAAAATAAAAGTCAAGTTATAGAAATGAGTAAAAAGATGATTGTAACATTGAATTGTATTAAGATGATGCAAACTAATAGTATTGGACAAATAGTTGAATTAAGTATAAATTGCGGAAGTTTTCGATACGAAACTTTCCATTAAACACTGCGAGAAGCTTTTTATAAGTCGCTTACTCAGGAATAATGTAAACCAAGTACAAACTACCATTTATAATAGCCAATAAGTATGAATACAATAAATGACCAATGCAATAGTCTCAATTATCAAAGCGATGGAATATTATTGGGTTATGATTGAATAAACTCTTCGTGCATTATGAAGCTATCTATCAAATTGCACACGTGTGTGGAGTTTAAAGCTCATACAAGAGCAAGAAAACAAAAAGATAAAAGTATGAAGTACGCAATACATTTTTCCAATTTTTGAGCGTCGCACATTTTATTGATCTAGAAATAAGTAACTCAAATTTCTATTTATCTTATGGAATCCTGAGCAGTTCACACGATTTGATTTTTCCATCATATACGCTACAATTATATTCATCTACTCCCTTCGCGATACAATATCTTACACTTGTCGAATTTATCATACCCAAATTATGTTTGTTACACACCCAACAAGCACCTCATAAACTTTTTCCATTCACAGAATGCATAGCATCTTATAGCAAACGCTCAAAGGTGAAATTGATGATCTCGATCATGAATGCAAAACCGGATTCCGATTTTCAATATGACGTTCCAGGTATTACATTTACAACAAATACTCGAATAATGGTACGGCAACGCAATAAAACACATCAATGTCAATTTGTTCGGTCACTATAGTAATCTGTTCAAAACTATCAAATATTCTGACTTGATATTTATTTATTTATAGTTCGACACACCGAAAATATATGCACCGCGTGTCATTGTCATTGACTAATTAGAGACCTGTATTATTAGTGGAATGGTGATTACATTTCACCCATAGAATAATGCATCGAATAAGAAAAATATAGCATAAATTAAAATTGAAAGAAAATATGGAGGAGTGGTCAGAAACTGAGAGCCCCGAAATCGTGGTCCCGTTGCGTAAATAAAAAAAAAAAAAGAGTTAATTTATTCATAATATTCCTATGCCAATTTTGAGATGCATATTACAGATGAAGAAGCCTTGGCTTTTTCATTGCAAGACAGGGATATGTGTCGATTTTGTTTGAAACTATGTATGCAGTAATAGCTAACTTAATGTAGAGCTATTGAAATCGACAGATGTGTATCCTGTTACGTCGTTATAAAAATATGAATCACACGTCAGGCAAAAACTTCCGTTCATTATGAATTATCAGAATTATTGGATGGCTCTTCAGAAATCAGTTACATGATTCTTCGATCCACATTTAATTTTCTCATTTTCATCGAATCAACAAACCGTCTCATTTCCATTGCAAACTGAAAAATGTAGGCGAGTACCGAATGATTTGAACAAGCACGGTAACAATTTTTGGAAATTAAAAAAAAAATATACATCAGAATATCTCATGATGTTGCAAATTTCGTTCGTCGCCAGCATTCAATACAAATGAACGCATAAACAGATCACAGAAAGCTCACCTTTATCCACCGAATGAAAATTATGGTTATTGCGTGTATCAACCAGCACAGGACTCTTTTTTCGTCTTCGCTAAAGATTATATGAGCCATCACTATGTAAGAACTTATCGTATTCTACAACCAACGAGTGCGAATGAAAAATAAAACGAGATATTGATATAAAATGAGTGAAATGTTAATTGCCATCTATCACTTAATTGTTACTAAACTTATGTTGTAATGCAAAATATGAAAAAATTTATGGTATCCAAGCTCTGTAATGACCATCAACTGAATTCCTGTATGAAGAATTTCAATTCACTGTTATTGAATATATTATTAGTAAAGAATTGACTGAAATCCACGATCTACCGGTGGTGTCGATCATTTATCTTTTATTCATATAAAGGTGGTTGAATTTACTTCACATGAGTAGCATTTGTTTAGTTTATTGTAAGACACAAGAAATTATTATTGTAATTATAAATTGTAAAAAAAAAGGTGGAGTCTCATTCATTGAATATATATCCTGACCATTGAATATCATTTTTCCAACTAAAAATCCCGATGATGATCCTAAACATTCCCCATGTTGGCACTTGGTACAGTGAAACCTCGATTTGCTTCCACATTCTCGTTCATGTGGAAGAAAATTGAAGGATGAACAAATGGATGTAACACTTTTGGTTGCAGTTCACTCAGTTGTTAAATCAAATATCTAATAGAAGTATTTAATTCTTAGTCAAAGAATTTTTTTGACTTTCTTTTGATTTTTTCTGATCGACTGATATTTTCACAGATCTTGCCTTCATCGACAGCTGTGCAGAAGTATCATAAAGCAATAGAGAAAAATAGAAAGCGTGACTTATTGAATAAAAATTAAACATATTTCAAATTTCATCAATTTTTTAACCGCTGCGTGCATCAAGTTATATTTGCGCATATTTATTTTAACAAAGTGTGCCAACCTAACTCCAAGATTATTGGAAGCCTACACTCAACAGAAAATTCCGAATCCAACTGCGATGAGTAAAACTTACATGCCAATTATTCAGAATGAAACTTTGAATGCAATAAAAGAAAAAATTGCAGACAATCCTATTTAGATTTCAGTTGATGAATCTGTTAATACTCAAAGTCGATGCGTGAGCAATATTATTATTAGTTTTGTTTGCGAAGACCGGCCAACAAGATTAAAAAGATTAAAAAATAACGATGAATTTGAAGACATTGATGCTAAGTTATCGTGTCTGGTTATTGCAATCAAACAACTGCAAAAAAAGAGGATGTAACTTGGCGCGGACCCGTGAAGTTATCAATGACTTAAAACAGGAATTTGCGCAAGATATGGGTATAAATGAAAAAATTCGCGGCGGAGTAATCCAAGTATCCGAAGACAATGAAGGACTAACGCATATGATATAAATGAACGGATAATTAATGGTGAGTTGCAAAACTCACCAAATCATTGAAATAATGATGACGCACTCAGCATGAAATTTGCTCCATTAACCTGTGCGAAAGAAAAGAGGTTGTTCAGTATTTATAAGGCTTATTACAGGAGCAATCGACAGAGCATGAGGTTTGAAACGCTGTGACAACATATTGTAATTAATTACAATTAAAACGTAGGACGTGAGGAAGTACACGTGAAAGATGACTCTAACTTGGACGAGTAACGGAAATGTCAACCCATTCATCTATAATATCTGATAATTGATTCTTCAGATTATGAATATAACTTCAAACTTGATTCTATTTTTGACTATTATCTGTATGTCTTTTTTTTTGTTTTTCCAACAGTTGTTTTGAGTGTCATCGCATTTTTGATATTCGTCACCTTTAATCATGTATATTATGCGGTGTTATACACCATTATTCCTAATCAATTGATGCATACTTCATTTTTAAGCACATCCTGCGTTTTTTGTACATCAATTCCTCATAATTTCCTTCCAATATCCAATTACAGTATTTGAATTTAAGGAAAATTTTCGAAACCAATCAATTTCATTATAATTGGATTCAGCATAATAAATTGTTTGAAAAAATGAATTCGATGAACATTCGTTTTTCAACAAGAAAGATCACGATCGTACATCGCCATCTAGATCAACACCGCGATTACCACTATGTCAATCAGCAACATCACCAACACCATTACTAGCAAGATCGCTTGTGAGATCACGAACAATAAGACCTTGCGATAATTTTTCAGCTTAACTTCTACATGACTTTGAATATCTATTAGAATGTTAACCAATGTGAGTTCCAAGTCATTTTCAAATTTTCTATCACTCGCTCCATTATTTCCTGAGTAGTCTTCATTTTTATTTATCGAATGAGGAATAAGTTATCATATGTAAACAATTATAATTTTAATGTAAGTTGATCTTTTTGTTAAATTCAATTCACTTTCAACAGCATCAAGAACATTCAGGGGTATACGATCTTGATTATTAGCCCCATCAAAAGACATGTTCTTGTGCTGCTCTACACCCACAATATTTGACAAAAGTTGTCGCGTCATCTCATTTGGCTTGTTGCTGAATTGCATAACATCTTTGAATCTGATGGAACTGATGGAAACGCATCGCTATTTCCAGCAATCCAACCATATTTCCTCTTTCAATAGTTTAATTGACAGATGAAGAAGGAATAGTATTACTGGTCACAGAAGTGTTAGTGACAATAGTAAGTGCAGAATTCAGAATAGGTTGAAAAATAGTTCCATTAGATGTCGAAACAGTCATACGATCAGTGCTAGCAGTAGTAGTTACAGTACCAGTATAATAATCAGAATGAAGTAGTGTTAGTAACAGAAGTAGTTACAGAACCAGTAGTGGAATTAGCAGCAGAAGATAGTGTTGGAGCCAAAATAGCAATAACAGATGCGTTACACAAAGCAGAAGTATCGACATCAGGTCTGATTATTGAAGTATTACTAATGGCGTCGAGATCATGATCAACGGTAACAGCGTAACCCGTAATTGTACCGTTTGTATCAATGCTAAAACTTTCTTGCCAATTAACAGCAACTAAGAGTTGACAAAACGATAAATAAAACAGTTTAATAAATTAGAATGAAATAAGATAGTTCAAGGCATATCACTTCCAGTAATAACGAGCGCAGAGACATATTTTCGCCCCTATCGAACAGTCACCTGATTTAATTAGTGTACATTTCTGATCATCGTTGACAGGATCACACTAGTTGTTCGTTCGTTTGGCCAAAAAACTAACGTGTACATAGTGGGTAACTTATTAAAAATATTATTGAAAATGTTCTGCGAGCATATTTCCCGTGTGGGGATATCAAATAGCAGAGATATACGTCAAATAAAAGAATGGAAAATTGACAATCATTCACATTGATCTGAACTTAGTCATTAATGAAGTTGAACAACAGCTATTACCCGATCGCCTTATGACTCATAGGCAGATCAAATTGAAATTTTGAAGTTGTATCATTGTATATGACATTGATTGATGCACGTGAACTTACTCGCGGTCGTATCCTTGATCGCAATTGTTATCTAAATTTCATTCCCTTTTTTATTTTCAACTGCTTTGCCGCAACTTTCCGGCACTGATAATGGTTAATAAAATGAACAATTGGATAGATGCGAAAGAGAAGTTAAAGAAAAGCCAAGCTGGATTTAGAAAAGATTGCGGAAGACACCATATTTTTGTGTTGAACTGCTTAATAAATAATAGGTTGAAGGAGAAGAGAGGAGAACTGCAAGTAGCATTCATAACTTTAAAGCACCATTCGACGAGGTCAAAAGGGAGCTTGTACTGAGAAAATTGTGGACCATCGGGATTAAAGGCAAGATGCATGCAATGATGAGAGAAATCTACAAGAAGACGACGGCAGGAGTACAAATTGGTGATAAAATTACGAAAGAATTCCGAATAGACCTGAGCATAAGACAAGGGGGTGCGCTTAGTTCAACACTATTTGGCATTTTTATAGAAGACATAAATGACGAGTGGATATGGAGAGATGAAGAAGGGTTGGTAATCGATAATATTAGGGTGAGAGCACCATGTAGTTCGTAATTTTGCAAAAATACTCAGCTTAGCTGCATCGGAGTTACACATCGGAAAAATTGTTAACTCTGAACTCTAGTTTGTGAGACGGCCCATTTTTAACTCTAAGAAGACTCAAAACTTGATGGGAAATCAAGATAGTGGTTGGAAGAAAGGATAAGAACATTTTTATTCCAAATTTTGGTGAGGTTGTAAGCAAAAATTCCCTTCTTATGATGAAATTTGCACAACGAGCTGCCTTGTGCAATTAAATGTGGAAAAACGAAAAATCTTCCGTCCCAGCACGAAATAATATTTGTTCAGAGGAGTGTGAGGAATTTTACTTAGGTTAAACAAATTAGATTCCGGGAAAAACGCAATTGAAATTTTGAATTGAAATGAAACGCTGAACAGATTCCACAGCGTACCTGTCAAATGGGCATGTTTCCGTTTGATGTATTAGAAAAAAATGAATAAAAATGTACTTTTGATGAATGACCGAAACCGACTCATTCCGTTGAACTAAAATTGAGAGAAAAATTTTTTCGAGAGGGACATATTCTCTGTCAATATTTTAGGCGATTCTGAAACGACCGTGATCCAATGATCAACATAAAGTCCTCCGAAATTGACACGAATCCCAGAAAAAGATAGATGTATCGGTTATCGACCCAGACTTCTCTAGCAATAAATCATTGTTCTTTGGAAGACATGAACTTATCAAAATATTTCCTTGCATTCGCACATACTTGAAATGTGGCAGCAAGTTCATGACAATTATCTGCTGGGAATCACTCCGCGATGAGAAACAAAAATACGCAACCGTCTGTAAAGTCCGAAACATCTCCATATTTGTATCAACTTACTTTACAATCATGAATCTTTTAAACTTGCATGTCTGCGGACTCTCACAAAAATCAATCTACGTGTGAAAATTAGCCACACTCGCGTGAAAATCTAATGATCACAGGTAATTCGCCTCTTTCAACATTTTATTTTCATGGTTATTTTTCAATATTAATCCAATATATATTGTGAGTATAATGATTAGTCGAGATATTTCTTGCGGCCGATTTGTTACATTTTCGTTTTCTCTCCTAGAACCAAAATATTGATCGCTACCAAAATACAAATGTTCCTTTATCTATCTGATTCCTGTGAATTTTATTTTGTTAGAATTGGCCAGCTGAAATTTTGACGGTGTTACTCGCATTTTTAGCGATCGATGGGAAATCTCGCGTGCACGGAGGTGCGTGCGAACGTGAAAATTTCATTTCTACGACAGATTACGAGGAATTCGTTCCGATTTCTCGGTGGTTCAGTAAGCTCTACATCCGATTTTGATGGCCCTCATAAGCACCTCCGCAAATTTTATTTTGAGTAGATTTTCAAGGGATGAACAATTTTTCGTATCTAATTCTGGATGTGAACTTCCTCTCGAACTTCGAACCGAGAATAGCATGTGCACTTCGTTGGTGATTTCTTGCACTCATCCATGTAGTTGTATGATTGAAGGAGAGAATTCTACAAATTATTGCGAACATCATTGGGACTACAATCATGACTTGAGAATGGAATTTCGTTTCTTAACATAATAATCTTCATTCGTTTTTACCTTTAATCGTTCGTGTTTTTGATAACAAATATTTCAAAATATTCGTCGACGGTATAAGATTAAATTCGTTGCTAGCTGTGTACCGATATTTGTTTGGTTCTCACAAAACCATCTCGTACAAAATACACCCATGCGAAGTCGGAGCTCAAAACTTCACGCAGTAATAGTAGGGAGTCCATTAAGAGATTCATATCTGCTCACGAGAAACGTTAATCGATTCATCGACAGAATGACATCGCTATGATTGCTCTCGTTCAAGATTCACCTTCAACAAGGAAAATCGCATCAACATGGCAGCAATTTCCTACTTCCGATATTCTACTTTGATTTTCATCAGTATGTTCCGTTATTTTCTCAAACTCATACAACTGCAACTCTATATTAAATAGATCTGTTGGCAGAATTCTATTCGCAGTTCCACTACTGAGACGATTATCTGATAGTCGTACACTGGAACATATATCAAGATTTGTTAATGAATTCCTACACCGTTCGTGTATAAGCATTGCAGTACGTGAATTATTCTTAGTTGAATCGCAACTAGCCTGCACAATATTATGCGTTCTTGATGACGTTTCAGGAACGGCAAATTCGATTTTACGGTTCATCACCCCCAAAACATTAGCTGGACTACGTTGTGGTCGCCTTTGGTTGTTCATCGTAAACGTAGGATGGACAATTAATTCATGTACTGACTTCTTAGGTTGGTCAGTCGTGTTTCGAAGGGCTGAACAGTAGATAACTCTTTTAAGGGCTGCACGAAAGTCTTTAAGATGATATGCATATAGCACAGGATTCCCAACAGAATTTAGATGTGATAGAATAATACAACAGTTTATGAGATGCAAGTCAGTAGTGCAGTCATGACAAAAAGCCTCAACACAATTAATCGTATAGAGCGGGAACCAACACAAAATGAAAAATATCACGATACGCGAGAGGTTTCGTGTTGCTTCCACTTCACGTCTTTTTGTTGGACCGAGCAGCCGTAACATTGTTCCGGATGTTTGATTCTTTTTCGATCGATGGCCTGGTTCCATTATGATTATCTGCTGCATCTGCAACCAAATTTTTTATGATAATATTGAACAGCATTCAAAACTAAACGGAATACACACCTGTTTAACTACAACACGATAAATATGCGCGTATGATGCTGCCAGGAGTAAAGCTGGGAAGATGATTGTGGTGACATAGAGGAAAACGAGATAACTGTCGTCCATCACGTCGGTGAAAATGCATTTATCACTAGATTTATGGCCCGCATTCCACCCAAAAAGTGGTAGAAATCCTACGAGCGTTCCCGTTATCCAACAGATACATATGATAACTGTAATATCCATAATAATAATGAACATTGAGCAGTGATGGTGGCAACGAAGATTGTGTATAATTTCCGAAATTACATGGCATGATGATAAATAAGTTTCATTTATTTTGTGATAGTCACGAATATCGCTCTGAATTGAGCAATAACGTATAAACACCAACACATATAATAGTCCAGACTATAGATTGAATTGAAAATAGACGTATAATTTTCATCTTTCATGTTATACCACAATTATGCAACCGAATGAAATTAGTTGACTCTTACCAATAGCAGTCTTGGTTCGCACATTTCTCGAGTATCCCATGGGGTAGAGTATCGCCCAATAACGGTCAATTGATACGGCTACCAAGCTAAATATGCTGATAGTGCATAATACCACAAGTATAGATACAGTGAATAAACAAGCGTGAAAATTTTGCGGTAAACCAATACTTGCTAGAACCGCAAAAGGAATTGCAAACAGGCCAACGAGGAGATCAGCCGTTGCCAGTGATATAATATAATAGTTAGTCCGCCTACGTAATTTCTTATTCTTACTGAAGACCATGATAACGAGGCCATTACCAATGACTGCACAGACTGCAACGAATATTTCACTGATGGCATAAGGTAAATTCAATTCCGTAGTAGAGATGGTCATCGTATTATTGTTCATGAATATTAATGAGCCATTTGAATCCAAATGATTGAGACTCATCAAAGCTACCATCTTGTCATCATCAATGTTCGTTGTTTGATGGTCGATTCGTTACTTTTCATCATTTCGTTTCGAATATATCCATGAAATTTGTACGAACTTGATTACATTATTCATATCGTGGTAGCCGATTATTTTTTAAAATATATTCCTTTGTCAGTATGAAAACCTCGCTGATGCAAAAAGTATCGTAATCCTGTTACTTCTCGGTGTTTCTATATCACCCCATCGAAATTTACCAACATTCATTATTTCTCACTTGCTCAAATACAGGAGTTGTTCTTTTCACGTAATTCGTGGACTTCGAGGATTACAATAGTTCAAAAGTTCATATATGAAAATAGATGGTCGGAAGGTCACGTGGGGCATACATATAGGTACGTATGTAGTTTCCTATGTTGAAATATGAATTCATAATTTATAATTTATGTCTCTTAATTCACATATCTCACCGAATTTATCCCAAACTGATCGTTGATATATGTCTTTCTCTACGCGACTTCACCGCAACACCCAATCCATCTTTTATCCTATTCCCATTCATTCGGAAACACTTTCATGAAACATCGATCAACACTTTTGATCAATTATCATCATTGATTTTGAAATAATACCACGACGCTATGAGATTACTATTCTAAAATTCGAGGAATTTGCGCGACTCGTGACTTGCATGTCTTGTCCAAAACACTAATGTGCTCTCGTGACAGTATAAGGGGCAAACGAAAAGTGTATCAGCGTCGACGCCGATGTTCATTGCAGTGGTGGTGGTATATGTAGAATCGTCATGTTCTTAAGTCACAGTTCATTCAAGAAACAGCTAGAATGATGATGTATAATATTCTCTCCGATATTACTCCGGACATCGACCCTGATAATTATTGATTCAATTAATCATTTCCGTCATGATTATAATAGGAGAAAATAGATTACATACTTTTCCATTCCAAGGATAAATATCTACTGAAATGCTGTCAGTTGGTGAATCTATTCTTTGATATCCGAAAATAGAGATGTTCAACGTGCATTTTGGATGTCACAGCTAGCTCTAACCATTCCAATAACCCAAACAAATATAGCTTACCTTTTGTGAACTCCGGCGATTCCTCGCTTCTTTCTCTGAGATACACGAGGAGAATGATATTCTCAAAAATCAGTATCAATTGAGGGAACGAAGATTACAGTATATATCGATATCATTAGACATCGTACTGCGAGAACGGATGAGGTTACCAATGAAATCGATGGAACAAACTACCATTAATCACTGGTAATCACATGTTACTGACTTGGGGCGATCTTAATCAATTGCCTCTTAAACTACTGTACTGGATACTTTGCAAAGATTTTCACCAAACATCCATTTTCCAAATATATAGTTCCGATGAAACTCCTAAACAAACAATGTTAAGTAGATCAATGCACAGCACAGTCATTCACAATAGCCCTTTGATATAAAATAAATAATTGAACTCCAAAAGCTGAATGTTCACTATTTCTCATTTATCTGTCCAACGGAAAGTACTTAAAGAGCGTGTCTGCACATATGTACCTAGGAATTATCCCCTCCCCTGGATATGAACTCCGTTAGCATGTATAAATTTCCAAAATTTACCTCAGTTAAATCCGTAAAGATCAGATATAGTTGTCTGCTAATGAACCAACCTTTGAATCTCGGAGAAGGAATTTCTACAGCAGTTCCCCTCAGGAGCCTACTAAAGAAGTTTTCGAATCTTACCCTGCAAGAATATTCAATGTCTTTTCACACAAGCTTTGACACTTCCATCCTCCACCATGAAAGATGAATTTCTTAAATTCAGCAATGCCCACACTCTTTCATTTCTTCTGCAGAGTATATTTGAAAGTCATCATTGTAACTTTGAAGAAAGAGGTTGTTCAAACTGGACTTCTCTAGTCTTCTCCACCTGCGTGAGGAAAAAATTCCATAGAATTCCTCCTGAGTGTACAAGAAAAACAATCGAAGAATGTTCTACTGCATTTTTCGCAATCAATTAGTTAATCACGTTATTATTTTATAGGTCTAGACATCACGAAGATCTTATTAATATCATATGAGCAGACATACTCTAATCTCCTAAGTTCTTTCAAAAAAGATAGCCAAATTTATAAATAGAAACAAAACACGCAGGGTCGTACTGAGTTCTCACTAGACATGTCAATAATCGCTTCAATTGAGCTATCGCAATGGTCCGAGTCAGAATGACACTAACTCTACATGATAGCACTTGATACGAGTGCAAGCATTCTCAACAAGATGGAACAATAGATTGCCCTCCGATTCAAACAATAACGCGGTTTTAATTTGTCTGGAAGCTGTTGATTGAGAGAAATTATGCAGTTTGAAATGAAATTATTCTATCATAAAATAATATTCTAGAATCTTTTGTAACATTGATTGCTCGTGTCTCTCTCAACGGTTTCACAATGAGATAAACGACGGAGGAATTGTCTGTTACATACTAACAAGAAAATGACGAGATGATTGAATCTCACTCATGAAAGCCCTCTTACTCTATAAATGCATGTGCGTTGGAGCGCGATTAGAATGGGCTCAAGAGTACGAAAGTATTTCTGTCAACATTATACACACTAGCTAAGTAATAACTGTTTCAATTCTTTCAGATTGATATAAGAAAAGATATTCATCTTGATGAGCGAATGCTGATCATAATCTCTAAACATTTTAAACTTATTAATTCCCAAACATTGACACAAAAGACTCATTTCCTCTTTCTCCAGTAATATCGAGTAATCATCAACAATTGGATCAATAGTAATTTCCTGGTATGACAGGAAACAAACTCTCTCTCTCAACACTGTCAATTATCTCTCTGTTAAAACGAATATACCTAAAAAAAAATTAAACTCAACTATCCATTTGAATTTAGATAACGAGAATTGGTACTTCTTTCACGACTCAAGCATTCGAACCAGACCCGATCTGCCCGTCTTTCACTCTTCATTGATATTGTGACAGTTTTCATGATTTCCGATGATATATTATTTTCACAATAAGATAAATAATTCTCAAATCGTCTATTTTCGCAGGTGAATACCCCACCACCATTGTTCAAATTGGCCTAAGTGTGAGCGATGTAAATCGATTTTATCTGATTTCTTTACCATTGTTCTAAGATTTTTCAGGATCATTTATAATTTGTTTTATCCATAAACATCACAGAAAAATGAGAAATTCCTGCATACGAATCCCTGAGGTCTCATGGATTATAACAATGGTCCAGTTTTCGATTTTGCGTATGACTAGTTATAAGAGATCATACGAAGAAAATCCAACAGATGAACGAGTGAGTTGATAGCAGACTTACTGAAACTTGACAATATGCCTGAACGAAGAACTTGAATTTTCTGATTGTGGAGTATCCGGCTAATAAAAAATATCGCTGGCTGGTGTTTGCGTTCAGCACCTCATGTTTGGCTTGAAAAATTGTATCAGCATTCATGAAAAAGCCGACATCTATGAGGAGGTGAAAGGAATGTTGTTGAAGAGAAAAGCCTTTCATCCCACGCCCTCATCTTTTTATTTGTACTCACCTACACAGAAGTATTGCCCTCATCTCAGGTGACGATTAACTGAATTTGAACTCCACAATTGCAAAAATATTACCCTTCATGTATCGCCGTAAAAATATATATAAAGTGTCTCCTCAACGTACATTAGAAAACCGATATGCATGTGTATTAGATTTTGGCACTAAAATTTTGTCCATATAGCACATCCAGGTGTTTCACCAGATAAATGATGTGAATCCAATACGACTATTTGCTTTTCATCATCTGAGGAAGTTGTATGTAACAACATATGATGATGTATGTATGTGATCATGTCTAGTTGGAATACACAAGTCGGATGTGAGTGCCATAGAAGAACGAAAGACGACAAGATAAATGATATTCATCATACTATGGAAAATGAACAAAATTACTATCTTCAATCTCAATTTCGTTCGATATATTCGAAGTACGCGACCATTTCCTTATTCGCTCACTTTAGTCAATCGATTTCGAATTAATCGTCAAAATCTTTGAATTTGATTATAAGTTACAGTTATCGAATTAAAATTGGATGAAAAAGATCTAGTCAGACTATACTCTCGTGGTTATGATATTACTCAGAAACTTCATGGCACCTCATGCTTCATTGAATCTCCGAACACTCCTAGATAAGTATAGTATAAATTGAGATGAACGATCCTAACTCTCATCAAGAAAAAAAAACAAAACGTGTTCGAATTTTGCGATCACCATAGTGTTTGGCGTCCGATAATCCTAGTTTATTCTGAGTTAGTCGTTCCACCAACAGATAGAAGACCCCTTACTTCAAACTACGCTCACAAGCGCACAAATGTTCATTTTAGTCAGGACTCTATGCGAAAAAAAAACAAATATGTGACACAATCAAGCAAAACTCTTAACAAGAAAAATACTAATGTAATAATAAATAGGAGAATTATTTATCATTACAAAAATACGTAAACGCGTTTATTTTTCAGGTAAAATCAAGGTTACATTTTGTAACTTTCGCTCAATTTTATCATATTGTCTGATCAGTCAATTTCAAACGCGACAAAATCGATTTTTAAATCGCTTCAAACAATCGAATTAATAGTAAGCAGAGATAAATTATAGTAAGGGCTGATCTCGAATCATACAGCTTTGATTTCAGAGCGCCAGGATACCTGATCGAAAATATTGAAGACCAATTTTGACTGAATACTTCAGACACTTTTTCAATACGTTTTTCACATAGTTGATCTGTTTATTTATTAAAATGGAATTTTCACACAGTTCAGACTCGTATTTGAGTATCGTGTGAGCAGGGGCGGCGATTTGTAGTTTGGACTCACCTCTGCCGGGCGCTGCTCAAAAAAGTGATAATCGTTGGGTCAAAATATTTTCCGTCATTTAACGAAGAAAACCGAACATCAGCTTTCCCTGTGGACATGGTTTCGCGGCATCCAAGGTTCACATGCAGCACTGACAACAATGTAAGTTGTCCAACAACACATACAAAATAGAATGAATAGAGACGCTCCGAAGCCCATTAAATAAAACAATAATACCCCAAAAAGCATTGATGCTATGAAATTATATCTAGCGAGAAGCCTTAATGATAGTCTTGGTGGTAGCCGGCATTGATCACCTGGAGAGAATCCTGAAGTTGTTCGTTTTGGCAATTGGATCACTGTTGTCGATGGTCGTATAATCTTTCTCGCAACATTACCAAGGAATCCATTTCTATTATATACCGCAGCTATTTCATCCCCATATGTTGTATTTATGAATTCACAGAAGCGATATAAATAACGTACAAGGATAGCGCATTCATCAGTTTGGACTGGTTGTAATTCTGGATCCCCCATGTATTCAATGTATCGACAATTATGACGCTGATCTTGAATTGGCATGAAGACGCCTGGCCGATTTAGATCCATAGACGAATCCATGTAAGACTGATGACAAAATGACGTTGACAAAATACTATCATGATAGTCCTGATCTGCAGCGATAGCTACCTCAGGAACGTCCTCCAATCGGAATATTTCAATCAAATATTGTTGGGCACTGGCTAAAAATCCGGGGACACGTTTTCGGTCATCGAGACTAATTTCATCAACTGAAAATTCTTCACCGTTGAAAAACTCTGATATTGACTTGAAGATTCGTTTTTCAGTCCTCCGTTTCTCCAAAGCTTCAATTATACTTAGTGCGGTGAGATACGCCTGCTTCATCGTTCTCAATAATCGTGTTACTTGGGAGAGCGTCGTAGTGGAAAATAATGGCACGTATTGGTATGTAGAGCCTTCTAACTCCAAGATTCGCTGTCTCACCATGCCACTCCATTGACCTGATGATATTTTCCGACAACTCAAGACGGCATCATCCATAGAATTTTCTATTTCAGATAATATTGATACTAAATGTGGTTGAGAAAAAACTTTTGCCACACGAAACAGCATGAGGGCGTGTTTCGGAGCCACCAAATCGGTTCGCATGAACCGCGGTAATAGTTGTTGGAATATCGCGGTATAAGCGAGTAAATTATTCGCGATGAATGGTATCCACCGTGATGGATCATTGATTTTCCCATGGTCTTCTTCATTGAGTCTTTCATTATCTTTGATAATTCTTGAATCTGGATCATATCGCCATGGTTGTATAAAACTTAACCAAGCTTCCAATATAAGTCTGAATGAACTATCGAGTGGCCAGTGATAGATAGCTTTGTACAGGAATGTGTAAATTTTACCTTGCACCGAAGGAAGTATCACTCGCTTTAATTCATCCATTGCACTTTTACTACCTTTTGCGCTATTTGCGAATTCGTGTAATGTCTTTATAAAAGCGCGCACCAATCGTATATGTTCACCCGAATGGACGCTGTGTCGTCGAGGTAATGATACAGCAAAACGTGAATTCAATTGTGATATCATTTTATCATCTTCAGTATACTCCAACCAAAAATCCAGGAACACTTGTACAACAGTTTCACTGCGCCAAACTTGTGGTAAACATTGTTGTTGCGGTGTTCCGTGAGATGTTGGACTCACGGATGTGAGTATTGAAGTTCTCAATAGCCGTGGAGTTTGCATTCTTTTCGGATCCAATGATTGCATCATTTTTCTCGGTGGTGTCTTTTTCACATACGGCGCAATTATCGGCAGAACTGGTGAATCGTCGATTGGCAAGAAATGATACAGATAGGATTGTGCTAGCTCAACATATACTGTCTCCCAATTCATCCAAATATTGTCAGATTGTTGCAAATGGAGCCATGGATTTGTTAAATGATAGGCAAAATGGAAAATGTAATATTCGAAAGGATTCATTGATAAGGCACAAGGAGAACGGGTGTTCTGATCATTTTTCAGTTTGTCTGAGTAAAATGGAGGAATTATCCCTTCCTCAAACATAGATTTAATCTTAGTAGGGAGATAGGATACTGGGAAGTCATATTTAAGATAACAATCTGGCAGTAATTTATAACACAATGTGAAAATTGGTCCCTGTGGTCCGAGAAACTGACACAAAGTTGCATATTCATATGGAGTCCTTTTTAAATCAATGCTGTGCAAACCCCAACCAACGTTGTTGCTCACACCGAAAATTGCGTCAATGAGGATCGGGAATACATGTTGTAATTCTGCTGTACTTGATTCATCTATCAGTACTCCCAATTCTCTGCACCGATCTACAAGTGGTTGATTTAAGTATGTTCGTACTCGCACCTACAAGATGTTATCAGAATGTTATTCAAAATTATAGTTACAATTTTGATAGGGTCAAGTTTGAAAATACTTCGAGGTTAAGATAGTCATAATATAGTAATGAAGAGTTGATAATGAGGGTTATGAAAATTTACCGTTACCACATCAGCTGAAGTAGCCATGATTGTTTGATTCTCTTGAATTACCAGTTTTCTGTACGTCTATCTCACATTCTAGTTATTTTAATGAAACGTTTTCGCTGAAATTTCGTACCACAAACTTTGTGCCACGAAGAACACCCAGATGACAGAAGACCGGGCATAATGTTGAACATTAGTCCGTAGAGGGCGACGACGATTTCTCGACCGCAGATGGCGCTAGCAAGGGTGATTTACGCCAACCAAATCCAAGCCGCATAAAAAAGCTGTCGAATTGAAAAAAAGAATTGAAGCGAAAGATTACCTTTGGCAGTCATTACAGAAGTAAAAATCTTGGCAAATTTTAAATACATTGTATGAGGAGAATCGATGGAAATCAGATTATGACGAGTGATGTCGTTAGCGCGTTCATCTACCATCTTCATGCGCGCAGCATTCGTTCTCTCGGCATACAGATAAAAATGGGATCCATGATTTAATCTCAGTATTTTCACCATTATCAATAATAAACGTATACTTTCATTGAATATATCAGCAGCAATCTATGTAGCAATATGCACGATAGTATTATCAATAGTCACAGCTTTTAGACATATTTTCCACACTAGTTGGTCAAAGCTTTCATTATGGTTTTGATTGCATCCGTCAGCACATTTTGAGAGTATATTATCATTACTCACGTCGTTATGAATCGGTTCGAGGGCCTTCGAAACATCAGGAGGTTAAAAAGCAAAATCTTGAATGTAACTATCGAGTCATCCATATGCTTCAGAGCATCGGTAAAACCACCAGAAATCACCTTTTGGATATATATTGTAATTCGGATTGTCATCGGTTGAACAGTAGTGAAAAAACATCGCGATGATTGCAGACTTCATATCTTCAACACAATCACAGCGCTGACGTATTGCTGAACCATAGTGCACCGTTAATTTATCAATTATTTTTTCCTCAAAGTTTATCTTTACCGCGAAGATCTTTATTTTTATTTTTTAATGTTCGTCTTTGAGTCCCCGTTCACTCCTCTACAAGCTTTTCGTTACACTTCTTGTTAACGAATGTATTACCGTAGGGATCTATTTCACCATCCTTGAACTGCCTTTCTTGACGGTATCATTCGTAGTGAGTTAAACCATCTTCAAGTGAGAAAGAGAAGATTATTTATAGGGGGAGTCGATGTCTGAAATTCATCCTTCCTTAATCTTCTCTTGAAACAACTTGCAGGTCCGACTAATATTGACAAAACAGCAAGACCACCTGAGATTCCAATCCATTCTACTCCTGAATTTTACATGTTTTCATGTGCCCACCCGCCTTGTCCTCACCCTTTTGCTCTTAAATTCATGTGCACATATGCGTATTTAAGCTGGTGGAAGGATTCTAGATTCAGTATGTATAACCGAAATCTAATGAAACTCTTTCGTCAATCTGACAACACATGCATGATGCTAATATATTTGTATTCATATTCTATCGAATTTGCAAACGATTTGTATTTTCATTACCAACTTCACATTGCCAACCGAAATTATCAATTTATACTTACATGGCACGTGATCGTTATGCTAAGCTTGATTGGATGAATTTGAATCGATGACTGAGAGGAATTCGTTAAACGCGTTTCATTCTGCAAATAACGCTAAGCGTATTAGAATGTGCCGCACATTATTGATTGTGAAATTCACTCTTTAAACTGTACAGAATCGATTCATCAATCACATCTTGCTCGAAAATAACGCGGATATATTTGTGCTACATAACCCGAAAGATGTTAGTAGGTTATTCATTATTCTCATAATAGAAGCATACGATAGGTTTGAGCTAGCGGCGGGATGTGAAATTTTGACTGTTATCTTAGAGTGTCCAGAACGATTATTGATAACTGACGAGGACAAATCGATGATGAAATGGATCGAAACACCAAGAAACGGAAAGTATCGCAAGATATCCATGATAAAGAAGCGTGTACTATAAAATATAGGGGGATACAGTGTCAATCTGGGATGAACCGACGCGGAACCGTTCAGAACAGTGGCCTAACAGAAAGAATTGTATCATTATGGAAATCTGGATCAGGATCAGGTTCAGCTGCTAGTGCTACAGAGAAAGTGATCGCTGTGACTGATTATCATTCCATCTGTTGAGTCATAATCATAGGAATTTATATCACGTATGCACATGTGTGTGATGATGTTTCAGATCAAAGATGTTATGAGACTCCAGGATTCCGAAATCAAATATAAAGAAGCCGATGAAATAATTCAGTCGATGAAAAGAAAATTGGTTGTTTATGAAGAGAATGTCGCAGGACTGAATATTCTCCTGGAAAAAGAGACAACTGAAAAACGAAGCTTGTTGAATAAGTACGCTAATTCTTGGGTATCTACATTTTTCATTTTTATTTCCCTTTGCGGTTTTCATTAGACTTTTCTTTATTTCTCGTCGAGAATGTCTGCAACATGGGAGTTGATTGCAAACATTTCACAGCATATCAACAGCGTCACACAAATTTTGGATCGATTTCAAGTGCAAATTGCTGAGTTATCTGATAAATACGATAATGTCATTTCAAAATTACGATCCGAAAACATAGTGTTAGAGACTGAGATGGAGCAAATGATACACGTGCGTCGAGCAGCTGGTATGTGTATCATGGATTAAAATTATTATTTTTATCTTCCTCATTCCAACGTGTGGATTCTGATGTAATAGAGGAAATCCGACGGGAATTGGGAGATAAAGAAGTGGAGTTCAATAACTTGAAAGTTAAATACGAAATATTGGAGGATCATGTATCACACGAAAATTCGAAAACTCAGAGAATGATCAATGAATTAGAGACTGGCAAAAAAAAGTTGTTGGAAATGGAGACGATGGAGCAAAAATTGAAAATTTTGACTAAAGAACTCGAGAATAATTTGGCCGCAGAGAGAAACAAGCTGGAACAACTCAATGCTACAGGGGATAGAAAACTTGATGAGGTAGTTTGGAGTTATTCGAACAATATACAGGTGTTTCACATGAATTTGAATTCTTATCTCTGTTTCAGATGCGACAAAATTACGAATCGAAGATGTTTGAACTGCAGAAAAATTTTGATAAAACTAACGAACAGTTGCAAGAAGCCGAGGAAAACCGAAATACGATGTTAAACGATTTAGAAGAAAAAAAAAGTATGATAGCGAATCAAAAAAAGGAAATTAACTTATATCAGTGAGTTTGATAATTCATCTTTCATAATATATAAACATCTATTCCAACAGAATTGATCCTTTGAGAATTGCTTGTCGATTGCTTAGGGAACAATTAAGAGAACTTATGTGTCAGTTGACGGATACTGGGATAGATTTTCAACGCATCAAAGGCGAAAAGACAGACTTAGAGATGAGATGTGAAACGAAAGATGCTGAAATCACTCGATTACAGAAAGAACTCGAAACTAGGACTACAGAAAATGACGCACTTACGAAAGATAAAGAGGGACTGAACGATGATCTAGAGAAAACCGTGAGAGAATGTATGGATGTATCAACCGAACTGACTCGGTGCAGAATACAGTTGCAGGAAACCAAAAAACTCCATCACGATATGACTAGAAACTTACAACGAGATAGTGATCAGAAGAGTTGCGAAATTCAAAGACTTCAAATGCAGGTCCAGGTGCTGAAAAGAAATTCCGACCTGGTATTAATTGAGAAATCTCCAGATTCTCAAAACCGAAATAAACAACTAGATACACAACATGGACATGAAATCACCTTTCGAACAGAAAAAAACAAAGAAAGTTGTGGGGAACTCGATGAACAATTAGATACCATGAAAGACATGAGACAAAAAGACTCATCATTTGACTGTGCATTATCGGATGTTATAATGGAAGAAGAGCTGGATGACCTTTATTGCAAAGAAAAAGAAGAGCCACGATTTAAATTACCCAAATCAGAAAATCTACTATCACCGAGGATGAGTGAGGGAAAAGAAATTGACAACACAAAAACCATGTTCCAAACGAATTTAACATCCATAAATAAGCTCATCAATTTGGAGATGACAAAAAATAATAGAATCTTAACTTTGGAAAAACAGTTATCGAATTTTGGTCTTTCGTGTGGTACACAACAATCACAGACCTTTCAATCACAAATGAATATAGCTGAGGTACTTTTTTTTTAATTTCTTGCGTTCCCAGGATAATCACGCCGCATTATTATTTTCAGAACATGAATAGGCGTACGAGAAACGAAGAGGTAAATATTTCGATCACGCAACACTCGTGTTCCATCTTTCAGTATTATTAGGTCGTTGCGTGTGTTGATAACGTAAATTCACTATGTATTATTGCCGACAGATGACCGGTAGCGGCAAAATCAAATCTATATTGAAACCTCACGTGACCTCGCATCCGCCCAGCTCGTCACCTAAGCCTCTTTCTAAGAAAATTTCTTTCAATTTTGGCTCGGATTCCAGTGACGACTTCTTCGATTCGAATCATCAAAACATCGTAAGGCAATTTCAAATCGTCCAATCTTTCATTCCATCCATTTCATAATATTTTTTTGTTATATATAATGGTCAGTCATTATCATGTAATGCTAAATTTGATCATCTGAAGAAGAAAGAGTCCTATCCAACGTCAACGCAGTCATCTGCATCTCAGACATCAACTGCGGTGAGGTGGAAAAAAATTTGATTCTCACATGTGATAAACATAGCAGCTAATCATAAATGATTATTCATACTCATTAAACTATTTTTTAGGCAACACCTTTAAAGTCAAAAAAATTTTTCAAATCTCGTGGTAATTCCTAGAATCCTGAAGAATAAACGCGCGTTTCCTGAACTTCATATCGAGTTACACCTTTCCTAGGACCGTACATCGTTAACAATCGACATACTGACATATTTTTTATTAGTTCCATACTTGTATGTGGATTTATATTGGGAAAGAACATCATGTAATAATAGTAATCATGTAATGTGTTAATTGGGATTAGTTCTATTTTTCGAGAAACTTGTTCGTTGTAACCGTTCAGGTGGAATTTTCCACGCGTCGTGATTTCATTGGAGATCCCATTTCATCGATCGCTCAACAGCCATCTTCCACTTAGAATATCGAAGATCCCGCTCTAGAAAAGAAATACATGTGCATCATAAATTCCCTAGGTTCAATCTTATTTACGGAAAACCATCTTGTGACAATATTCTTCAATGACACCAACCATCTTCACTTATTTGGGGAGTGTATTTTGTCATTTGCGATGGTTCTATTTCTCCAACATCGATAAGGCCAACGCCAACTCCTGCTAAAATTGCAGCTCCAAGAGCAGTCGATTCAACCATATGTGGCCTCACTAAAAATTGAGTCATGAATTGGCTTCGAAATCGATAAGAGCACTTCCAATATACCAGTACGCACCAACATTTATGCCAGTGAGATCAGCCTGTAGCTGCATGAGTAAATTGTTCACTGTCATACCACCATCAACGAGGAGAGTAGACAATTTTGTGCCAGAATCCTTCACCATTGCTTCAAGAATGTCACGTGTCTGAAAACAAACAGCTTCTAAGGCTGCTCTGATAATATGATATTGCTGAGTGTCTTCCGTGATACCACAAATTACGCTGAGAAAAAAATCATATTATATTCATACATTTATTTGTTTTCGTCATTCAAATTGTTTGTGATTTCCTGCATAATATTGCAACTTGCCCACGAGCGTCTTGTTCCCAATATGGAGCATAGAGACCAGAGAAGGCTGGTACAAAGTACACGTCACCTGAGTTGCGAACTCGTTCGGCAAGATCTTGAGTTTGAGTCACATTACTCATAAGTTGCATATTGTCTCTGAGCCATGAAAGAGCGGCACCCGCAACAGCCACTGAACCTTCCAATGCATACACTGCCAGGGAACGGCCCAGTTTATATGCCACAGTTGTTATAAGTCCTTGCGTTGAATCAACTTTCTATGCATGTAGAGCATGGCAAAAATTGACGATTGTTTTTCAAGATTCATGAAAACACAGAGAAATCATGTCTGTTATGTGAGATTACATACAACATTCCCGGTATTGCAGAGTAGGAAACATCCAGTACCGTATGTCGCTTTCGCTTGACCTGGTTTCAGACATAGCTGACCAAGTAATGCTCCTTGTTGATCGCCGACACACTAGAAATAAAAAACATTGGAAGGTCATCCATGACATGTTTCTTCTAATATTTTCAAATAACGCAATGGCTCCATTACTCCTGAAATTGGGATTCCAGCCAGGGTACTGGGATTGGATATATATCCGTAAATCTCCGAACTCGACTTTATTTCTGGCAGCATTGACTGAGGAATTTTGAAGAACCGCAACAACAATGGATCCCACTTCAGTGTTTCTATGTTCATCAACATGGTTCGCGATGCATTGGAGACATCAGTAACGTGCAATTCACCTTTTGTAAGGTTCTGTTATTCAATTTCACATATTAATAACCATATCATGCATTATGAACGACGTTATCTATGATCATAGTTCCTACGTATATCAACCATGTGTCTACGGTTCCAAATGCGCAAGTACCAGCTTCAGATGCCTGTTTTATCTGTGGCACGTTATCAATCAACCATCGAATCTTCAGGGCACTGAAATAAGGTGACATGGGCAATCCACATAGAGGCTTCAAATAATTCTTATTCCTACTTTTATTCGGTATTGACTCTAGAACATCTTCCATGGTGGTCGTGGTTCTCATATCCAACCATACTGTTGAAATTTCGGAATGACGCAGGATGACTCTTTGATTCAAACAACTATATTGGAACTTTTTCGTGTACCTATTGCATTATAGAGGGGTCTTCCGGTTTTCTTATCCCACACAATAGTTGTTTCACGTTGATTCGTGATGCCAATAGCTTTTATATCAGATGGTTCAATATCGAGAGCTTCAAGATTTTTCATCACTTGAGCAATACAACCTAGAACTGCCATAAGTATTTCGTTCGGATCCTGTTCCACCCATCCTTCTTGAGGGTATTTCTGCTTGATTTCAATTTGATGGGAAGTTATAACTTTCCTCTGTGCCACGTCGAATATCTGTACACAATAAGTTTCGGTCTCAAATATCACGCGAATATTCCATCGAAAATCATTTTCTTATAGTTTACCAAAAACCTTGCACTGCTAGTTCCCTCGTCGATTGCGCCAATATAGGAGGGTCGTTCGACATTATCATTCGGCATAACGATCTGATATCTTGAAAGAGAAAATGCAGAATACTTACACTGTAAAAGTAAACACTGTTAGACACAATGCCGAACCATACAGCCGGTTGTTGATTACATAATATCTGAGATAAAATATTTGGTTAAGGTCATCTAGCCAGGTTGAGACAATCAATTGAGGAGTTGATCAGGAGAATATTGATATAATGTTAAACAAGACTAGGACAATCGCAATATCTATAATATCCATAAATTCATAATATGCATTACCTCTGAAGTAATCACTCTTTTTCTTCTATACTCAACAGTGAGTATTATCAACGACGTACGATTACACAGGGGACGTGTTCAGAGACTAGTGGCGCCCCTCTTCGAGATTTTATAAGTCCATGTGTGAGATTCAGTTGTTTACAAATAATTCATGATATCAACTCATTTGCCAATTCTTATTTTTTATTAATTATTTTTCTCCAATTCCTCCAAACTTAATATATGAATATCATAATAAGTCAATTAAATTATGCAATATTCATATAATAATCGGAATCAAGTGATAATAGACACCCATAAGTTCAAAAACAAATCGAAATATGTTAACAAATACACAGGTTGTTTTGTTATGAGTGAGTATGTCATAAAACTTATGGTGAAACGGATTCAAACACAAAATTCATTCTGAGGCGCCGAAGCTAATCGAGTGAGAAGAACGTGAAGACCAGTAACTATGCTCAGATTCCTATACCTGAAACCCTGAATAACAAAGAAATTCATATTGCCAGCATCTATGTTGGTCCTTTCCGCTGCGCCCCCTTCACCCACTCAATGCGCCAACTTATAACGCTCGTAGTGCTCAGTATGAAACAGTGATGCCGAAACGTGGGATTTTTCTACCCCTTCTATAGCGCCTCGCGTGCCCGAAGCACGTATAAATTACATACATTGGAGAGATTTCCCAGGTTATCTTTGGGAAATGTCGCGCACTATCTTTTCCCTTTTTTTTTATACTTCCACTATTTGCGAATTATTGAAACCTCTCTGGGCCCTGCGGAGGTATATCGGATGGCCGTCGAGAATGTTCGGCGGACGTCACAGCTCCATTTACAAAAACATTTATGCCATGCTTCGGATAATATCTTGAAAGTAATGGACTCGATAATATATTTATTGAAACCGATATTGACAGTGTAGATACTTTGTCGGAAATTCTCAACGATACTCAGTACAACAGAGGTATTAGTGCACACAAACTTCTGTACGGGGCTTCAAAAAGCATTCAAATTATCATCGAATTTATAGAAAAAAAGCATTTTTCTCAGGATTATTTGCAACAGCTAAATACTTGACTTCAAGAAATAAGAGGAAATAGAGTTGATAAAAATTATGCAGGTCTATTTGAAAAATTTGATCCATATAAAAGAATAATTTTTGATTTTTCGATGAATTTTTCAAATTTTTTGAACACTTTCAGCACTGAAAACGAAATTTCTAAACATTTAGATAACTATTGAGGAATGATAGAAATTTTGTTGAATTCAGTTATGGATGATAGGAGTACTAATTATGAACTGCATTTGTTAACAACTAGACGAATGTTACCTTTCTTTATATCTACGAATCACACGAATTACATTCGTGAAGTCACTTTTTATTCACAAGGTATGATAAAACTACCTTCAGAAGTTGTCCATGTGTTGTCTGTTAAACAAACGGAAGGTAGGTCTGATGCAGGAAGTTCCGACTTAGCATTAGAGCAGTCTCAGAATCGATCTTCAAGAATGACAGGAAGCTCATCGGTGCAACAAAGAATGAAAATGCGTTCCAGAGGTGGCTACTCATTTAGTCATTTAAAAACAGCATACACGAGGCTCCTTCTTCATATCTCGGGAAGCAAAAAGACTCTACACGTGACATCAATTACCATCATGGATGGACGCAATTTAGAATCACTAAAGACGGAGAAGATATACAAAATATCGTCAAGTATTCAAATGCGTATAATCTATCAAGTGACAACAAAAATTGCGCGCTTCAAAACATTATACCGGTAAACTCGCCGATTGATCTACTTTCCGATGTTTGCTAAATGTTGTCGAAAAAGGAGAGACTACCTTGAGTACGTACGAAAATGGACGTGTGAGCACGGTGTAAATCACAAGTTTCTCACTGTGATTTCATCGTATATTTGTTCCATTTGTGCACGGTATTATCACAGTGATATTTCGGTGAACTCCTGATGTTTTTACATAAAATTCACGGTGATTCCACAATATGAGTTCATCGTGATTCCACCGTGAATTCACAGATAAAACATAGTGAATTGATGGTGGTTACATGATAAGTTTACTGTGATTACGCCGTGCATTTATAATGAGGAATAATTCAAGTTCGAGGTCAATATTATTTACTCATTCACGGTGATTACACCGTGAATTTACGGCTGCCATTTCGGAAAAAAGATGCGAAAAGTTCTCGCGTTTTATCTACCAAAATAATAATCCTACACAAGATTTTATTCAACGTTTTTTGTTGCAAATTAAATTTCCTAAAACTTAATTTCACTAACTTTCGATCGTGAAACAAAAAATAATGAAGTTTTGATCGAAAATAGTTGAAGAATTTGGGAACAACATTTTTTTTCAGCAAAAGAACTTTCTTTCCACCCTTCGACTCCTGCTTCACAGTATTATTTGAAATAA
>JABMBR010000498.1:0-32605 GCA_018881525.1 Meteorus sp. PSUC_FEM 10030008
AATTATATATATATGAATTTTATATACACTCATATAGTTCAGTTGGGCTTCAGCTCACTTTGCTAGCGATCAACGGCTCAGATCGGCGCCGCTTTGCCGCCCTCTATCTTTCTTTGCGCGCGCCAACGGGCTTCTTTTCTCAAGTGGAAGTATTCTTAATCGGCCGTAAATAATTGCATTTATCACACCTACATTGCGGCCCACCGAGAGTATCAGTACAGGCACGAAAAAATTTTTTTTTTCGCTTCGAGAACCCGGATGAACATGGCGGTATCAATCTTTGCAAACCAATCGCCAAACTTTATTGCAGACTTCAAATATTTTTACGTGTAAATATAATCCAAGAGAATTATTTTGTATAAAATAAAAAATGAATTTAAGATGAAGAAAAAAAATAAGTCATGCGCTACATTTTTTGGAGTTTAATATTGGAATTGTGCACGTCTTGAATTATTTTTGAGTTAGAGACTCCGAGAACGAATAATTGCAGACAATTGTCGTGATGAAGGAAAGGCTCATTGTTGATTCTCAATCATGAATAAATATGAAGTGGAAGCTCATGAATAACAATATCATTGACCTAACCTAGCAAACATTCACCCACACAAACGACACAGTGAGGCTGTAGGGCGAATTATTATCGTTGGATCCAACTTTAATACAAACATATTCACATATATATTTATTATACAGATCCGTGTGATGGACGCACAACAGAAACCATATAAACGTGATCTTGTGCTATATAGCAGCTGGAGCGAATTCACCAACCAACGTCTCATATAGATTATTGGGAAACACCATTCGTGCTTGACGTTTATTGCCAGTGAGCTCGCAATCCACGAGGCACTCAATCGTGGATTTGATACAACTTAATCGTGAAAAAACACCTTTTGCATTCCTCACAAAATCCTTTTACTTATAAATACAAAATAATACACTGCGACAAACCAACCAACCACCAACAATTCCTCTCATGTCCTAATTCAAATTTTCGGTTTATTAATTATCACATTGAAAATTCAATACACGAAAGAAAATTCTTTCGATAAAACCAACAAATATTTTACAATATTTTAGAAATTATTATTCAATATTAATCCACACACAAAAGTTTTATTGTTACTATACATAAATATCGGTGTATAAACCACACGACGAATACCTTTCGTTCAGAGCGTTCTACATATCGTGTGGGTCATGAGTTGGTCGTCGATATGCAGGCAGATATGGTTTATGGTACCGGATCTCATTGTGGAACGCCTCTACCAATTTCTCGCTCGCACTCCACGGTATATATATTTATAGGGATATTTATATGTATATATTTATCGTTCTCGTCCCTTTCAAGAAGATCCAACGATATCCAACAGCACATTTGCGCTTTGCGCTATAATATTCCTCTCCATGTAATATGATTATATCTCTATTCAAAATCCCATAAAGGACCATGTTATGGAGTAAACACGGATGCAATATTTTCACATGTCTATCTGCACATCACCTAGACAACTATTCAGCATGTGAATAAAGTTATCAAGCGAATAACAAAGGGGAATGAGAACTGATGAGTAATTGTCAAATAAAACATTTTACCGTTTGTGTTCATTGCAATAAAATTCTGTTCAATGCCACATTTATCGATGATAAAAAATTCTGCTCACACTGCAATCGTTCAATTTTTAATTGCAAGTTCGTTCGGTAATTTACTGTGAAATCGGTGACGCACAGTGGCAATTCAATAGGATATAAATTCAAATGGTCATTAAACACAACGAGTCGTATAAGAATTTTTATTTTCTTTTGTTATTTCTGTGCATGGTGGTAGAATGAAGATCAATATGTCGTTTAATAATTTTTTTTCTACCCCATAAACGTATGTGTATGTGTATTATCTCTATACCTACTTATTGTCGTCATCACTTTATCCTTGTGGATAAAGCTGTTTCAAAACGCAGCGATCTTACTCCTATCGCAGCTATCTTCACGTTTATTCGTTGCAATCGGCATGTATGTGAATATAAACGTGTGAGTGTATATGAATACAGAGAACGCGAGTTCTTGTTCTCCCGTACCATCTCTCTCCTGACGAGACGTGCGTCCTGCCCGCGGCCGCCCACGCGCCAACTCGACGCCCTTCCACATATACCAACTCATCTCATTTTATCCTTTTACTTCTATACACTGGAGGCCTATTGTCTCCCACTTTATTGTACTGCGGCGCGCACTCCGCTTCTGCCCCCACTTATTCCATAACTGAACCCTGGAGCATTCTGTGTATGGACCTCAGAAAACGATTTATAAACATTCTCGATGGAGAAACAAATTTAAAATGATGATATTGAAGTACATCGAAACCAGAGTGAAATAAAAAAATTTTTATTTTTCACGATATTTTGTCATTTATATTCAATATCACTTGGATATTTATTTCATCTTCATATTCACTACATAGCAGGTGTGGAAATAATTCGTGTCAATTTTTATTGATAGAATTTTTTGTAAACTATTCGGACAATAAAATAAATTCTAACGATGACAACCTGATATTGAGATTTTTTTTTTTCTTTATTATTTATCGACTTTTTTTTTCTTGTGTCAACTATCATATTGATTTCACTACTTGGATATATTCGACACATATACGTACTCATACGAAGCGAATTGTTGGATCGTTAAGGCTATGTATAGAAGTGGATGTAATCGACCATCGAGATATTGACCACATGTATGTGGCTATATCGAACATGGTAGTCGTATCTGTGTAGTCATGTCGCACAATGTGTATGCGCATATATAAAGACAGATATTATATCATTTATGCCACGATATTGCAGCCAGATGGTGCTGGTGATTGGTGGAAGGACATGATTGGCTCCATTGACCGCAGTAGAATTGATAATTGAGAGTAGATGGGCTATTGTTTACGAATTCACATATAGACAAGTAAATGAACAATAAAATATAAATTGTTTATTGAATTAATTATTGTGACATTTGTTTATGATTTACTATTGGTACTTTATAGATTTCAATGTTGATAAACTGCAATGGAATAAATTTAGACCACTGAACGATATTAATGAATTTATTGTGGTTATTATTGAAATAATTTCATGTGAAAAGTTGTTTTGCACTTGATATAGTTGGCAGTATTTGATTTATATCGATGAGCAAATTTATTAATGATAAAATTTCTCCGAAATGAAAGTGACAAATGATGCCATGATTGATTAATAACACACGATTAATATAATTCATCTCGACAAATTACATACAAATGTAGTTGAGATTAAATGATAATAAAATTCAATTACAATTGAATATATTGGACGAAGACACATTTGCAATCATAGAAAGTCCCACCACTCAAAAATAATATTTATGAATATGTAACGGTTCGTATCATAATTCTTCACTGTGACCTGATTTATATATTTTCTCCTCACCGTTGTCCCTCCTAAAATATCGCAAAGAGCAGACAAAAGACAAAACTTGAAAATATTTCATCGTTGGTATATTGAAAGAGCACATATTACCCTTACGTTGTTTGGAAAATTTTCCAATCTATAAAGAATGTTGAGAATTCACTGAATATATACGAACACACAAAGAGAAAAAATTCTGACGATTTAAGTTAAGAGAAATAAAAAAGAAAAATTGCAACAGATATTTGAAAAATCGACAAAAAAAATGTTACACAGGTAATTTACGTTTTCCACTTACAACAGCTTTTACTGTAGATTCTCGTGTTGCGTTCAAGCGAATTCAAAAGCATCATGGAACAAGCGAGGTGTAACTCAGTATACAAATGTGTGTGTGAGTTTGTACGCGCGCGAGTGAGCACACCTTTAAATCATCTCATAATTAGTGCTTCGAGTATTTCACTTTCGAGGTATCTACACATCTCCATTTTTTTTTTCTCTTTACATGTAGCATAGCTGCACGATTCTTGACTTGAGACTTTAATATACCGAACAGCAATAAAATTAAATATATATAGATATATGTCGTGAGTTTGGAACAAGAAACCGGGACAGCAATTAAATTCATTTGTCAATTATTTGATGAATGCTTGCCATGTGGACAGGGTGCTTCGTTGCTGTCTGTGAGGTCCCCGCAGATTCATTCTGTTGGAGTTTCAATTTACAATTAGCTTATATGTTCCCTCAGTTTGCTAATTGCCGCGCGCCCTTAAAAGAAAGTTCAAATTTTATGTCTAAATATATATATAGATATATGAACATGGCGTGTTGAAGTAAAAAAATTTTCACGATGAAATATTCCATTCGGGTGAGCACAACGATTGCGTCCCTTCGCGAAACAAGGTATGCACTTATAAGTATTCCATGTGCTTGCAACATTGGTGGTCCAATCTTTTAGCGTGTACAGAATACAACTCCCCTTCACATTTTACTCGATCAGTTTTAAAGATGTCATGCACAAACTGTAAGAAAAAACCATTTTATGAATTATTTTTGTCATTGTGAAGTTTGTGGTTTTTTTTTTTATTGATTTGGTTGAACAGAATGTTGAATTATTGAGAGGTTGCAGATGAGAATTATGTGAGAATAGTTTTTACAGATTTTTTTATCAACACAATTGAACATATTATCGAATAATTCGTAATTTAATTCAGTCATGAAAGTTCAATGATTGAAATATCGTTTGATTAAATCACTTGAATAAAAGTTACATTTTTGTTCGTTGTACTTTTGCAAGTGAATTCTTTCGTCGAGTAATTTCTCAACTTGTTTTTTTTTTTTCTTCGCGACGAAACTGAAAGACCAGTAAAAAAAAGAAAAATCCCAGTGGAAAGTTGTTCGGTTGAACTTCATCCACCGAATGCTGCACAAGAAGAAGAAAATAATTCTTAATGACCACGGGATTGAATAGTCTTCATTAATACTTGAACAAGAAAAATTCTCTCTCCATTCCTACAAAATTTGCAATGAACATTTCTACAATTTCATCGTCACAAAATTCATTTTACAATAATTTCCAAATATTATTTCTAACAATTGTTAAATACAATTCAAACTCACAACATCCCCAAACAATAAACGGGACCATCAATATCTTTATGATCTCTATTATGACTAACTTCCATCTCTGAACTATATTGGATATTTCATATACCATAAACGCGCTGGAGCAGCACGTACGGCGTTAAGGTTCCGTTTTGTTGAAGTTGAATTTACGAGTCGGAACTATGAAGTCTACTATATAAGTAAAGTACTAATCTACTGCTACCATGATCATCAGCCATGAACGAAATTCAAACTAGAATATAGAACGAAGTGGAGCATGGCATTTAATGTGTTGAGCTTTGAATTCTGGTGAGAATATATATCGGTGGTTTGGAGAAAATGAAATGAAACTATAAAAGTATTTATATAGATATATATAAAGAGGTACTAACACGTCTGTTCAGGTCTTACAAGGGTCGTAGAGCCACTACCATTGCGCGCGCCGCTTCGCTACACTGATGGAATGTTGTTTCAATGTTACATCCCAGTGTGCAATGCTCTTCTCATTTCCGCCTTGTGATTCTCGTCGTCATGGGAAGTGGAAAAAAGTTGTATTGCAGGTGAATTTGTATACACACTTGCAATTCAGTGAAAAGAAAGTACTTCTGATGCTGCGAATAATTAATTGTGAATATGAAATTTAAAAGAAATGCACTGTCACTTGAATCAGTACAAAGTTTACTTTATTTTCTTAGTTGCATTTTTTCTTACACTTGGCCCAGAATTTAATCCAACGTAAATCCAGAGATGTTGTAACAACTGTGCATAATATCAACAATTTGGAATGAATTCAAAGTTTGTGCGTCATTTGATTGGGAAAAATTTCATTTTGATGCATGACGAGACACCGAAAGCCAATAATTGTACTTCACGATGATTGTACAGCGCGGCGTGCATATACAGAGCGAAAGAACGAGTGAGAGCCTTGTGGATTCATTGGTGATGAGTGTAGTAAACAAAAAAAAAACATCCGACAAAATGGGAATAATAATGAATAAATAAAAAGGGAAAGAAATAAATGCGAAGAAAAAAAGGAAATTGAAACGAGAAAGATAAGTAGGCGCGGTCGAAAACAGTTGATTTCTTGCTTGGACCATACGCACACCGTATAAAAGATTTTGTATGTGTAAAAGGAAGAGCTAGAAAGAGAGACAGAGCAAGTGAGACGGACGAGCGCAAAGGGCAATTTGCGGTGCGCCGTGAATGTTTCATTACCGAGAGAGGCGCTCACGGGAGCTACCGAATTTCGAATGAGCTTCTGCCTTGCCAACCTGGCGCGTTCATCCACTGGCATTGCTGTCAGTCCCTGAAGACTCATAATTGAAATTCGCTGCTGCTGCTTCTCGCTGGCTATCTGGTTGGTTGGTTGGATGGATGGTGGTGGTACTTGATGCCTGAGGATGGATACCAACCGCAAATTGTGCGAGCCAAGCGCTTTTGTTTTGGACCATTCCAATCTGCATTCTTTGGTTGATGAGAGTAGAGTCCCCCTATCGCACACTAATGTAAATATATTTATATCTATGTAAACGTATGTGTGTATATTACGAATAAAAAAATTGTGCTTTCGATAAAATGCTCGTGAGAAATTTTATTTCATCGCGACAAATATGTTTGCGAGTGGTGTAAGTGAGATTGACAATCAATCCAATCGCATGATTTATTTTATTATTTATGTTTATTATTTCTATGTATGTAAATAAATTTTCACTCCGTTTGTATTGTGGATAAAAATTTTTTAGATAAAACACTGGTAGGTTTATTGATGTTGCTGACAGGTGTTGTTGAATTCGTGAACTGTTTTGCGTTGTTTTCTTGTCTTTAGTTCCAGTGGACCAAGTCTGAGATTAATTTGAAAGAATTTACATGAAATTGTTGTATATAAAGTCGATCATAAAAATATAAAAAATTCTCTTCTTCTTCTTCTCAGGTGCTTTCGTGTTTGTGTGTTATTCATTTGATTAATTTTTTTTTCTACATCGTGAAACTAGAATCAAGGAAGATTACATTACAATTTCCTTGAGGGATTAGAGCCACATCCTGTGGCGCTCTTCAATATGTATGTGTTTATATATGTATAAACCACGGCAGCTCTAATCTCACAACCAAAGTCCTCTATACACAAACGAGAGTCTACACATTCTACAAAATATCACACTCATCCTGTGGAATCCTGTTCTGCGTGGGATTTAGCTTTTAGGGGATCACACTGCACTCATCAGACAGGAAAAAAAAATGATAAATATTTATTGAAAGATAAGTTTAATAGTGAGCAGTGGATTATTATACTAACTAGAAAATAATTATAAAATGAGTGAGAGAATATTTTGCATTTTGTTATTTTTATTACTTCACTCACTCGAATGTCATTGGAATAAATTGAAATTTATTGAAGGCACTGGCAAAGTTTCTTCGCCATATTTTCATTGATTCACACAGGTATAAATACAGGTCCATTTTTTATCCTTTCATACACATGCAAGACCTCACATTGGCATTACATTTGGACATTGACTCACAATGGACAACCATATGAGGCTTCATTCGACTGTCACCTCGACAATATTTTTGACAGGAGGATTATTATTAATAAATGACAAATATTCCATTAACATTCGCACATTGCAATCCATCTGTAATACATTCTCACCAACACTTAACACCACCACAAAAGGGAGAAGAAAAAAATGAACATTCGAGTTGAATAAACTTTTTTAAAAGCTCACAAAAATATATTCCATGGAAAAAAGTAATAATTCCATGAAGTCGAGTGATGAAGCAGTCGAAAATGTTCTCTTGAGTGGTTAATAGTTGATGAGAAATGAGTGAGAAAATAAACCAGAGAAAAAAGACACAAAAGAAACCATAAAGAACTTGTGTGTTATCGCGCGGTTCGCTATGGGCGAGCATTTGTCGTGAGTGGTGTTTATCTTATTCTCTTTCCTCATGCGATCACTCTCTCACCTTTACTTGCTGTCTCTTTTAGATCCTGGTTAGTGTTCGTAACCTGACGCTACAGCCGCGTGTCGTATACGACAGACAGATAGCATGGCGGCACAAACGCGCGCGACTTGAATATCGTCGTCGTCGTGCACCCATAAGACGATTCTCAAACGTCGTGGCGGGACAACGTCCTTATACACGCGCGTGTCTCGCACACCTCTCTCTTCAGGACAATGTTGTATATAACTACATATATATAAATATACATATATGTTGTTGGAAGAATGAAAGAGAAAGGTGAGGGGTGACATCTCTCGCTCGCGTCGACGAACGCGTTTCTCGCCGACGTGTATAATAGATACGGAACTCTTCTCAGGGAAATTTATTCGTTTATGCATACGAATACTCTCACGATCTATTCTGTGTATTCAGATTTTTTTTCTACTCTTCATTACCGGTTTTAAAATCTTCATATAACACATGACGCCTGACGCCTGGTTCAGATGTTTATTTATATGATAAAATTTAATTCAAAACACAGATCTTGATTTGTATTTTATTTATTTTTTTCTATCTTTCTTATCGCTTTATTTTATGTACAAAATGTGATTGAAAAATTTTTGATTGAGAGATATTGTTTCAATATAGTTGTAATTACCTGATTTTAATCACTTCATTGAACGTTTCTGTCTTGAATTAATACACGAGGGTAATCAAATTATTTTGATAATATTGAGTGGAAAGAGATAATCAATATTTCAAAGACAGATTTTTTTGTAAGCGTCGATTCTCCACGCATCTCGTGTACTCATATTAATGAAGTTAATTGAAATACCCACGCACTTTGCGTGCTTCGAAGAAATGTATTCACATTCTGTACATACAAACGAATAATTAACGAATTATACATTTAGTATGCAAAAATACTTTGCTGATTTTTTTTTAATTTAATAATTAAGATGACAATTAGAAAAAATTTGTAATGTAAATGGACACGATTGTGCTTTTTTTTCATACAAATATCAATAAAATCTCTCGTTTTGTTCTTTCTGTTTCTTTCTTTATGTTTCAGGAACGTTTTACTTATTTCATCAACTATGTAAATGCATAAAAAAATTTACAATCAACACAGACTTGACATTGTACGCTTTTATAATGTTAATACAGTTAAAATGTTTCGATAATTCTTCGATTCTGCAAATTTTCATTATACATCACATTGTTACATTGAACAGATATGTGCAACACTCTCTATACCTGTTACAATGCAGAAGTGAAGACAGTTATAATGGCCATTGTTACAAGTGTGCGCATGAGCATCATTGCAAACGCTTTGTACCAGTAACGATCGGCGGCATTGCTTTGTCGACCTGTACATAAACGTAAATAGATATATATTCACTTTATATGTAAATCTGTCTGATATACTCGATACATAAAAACTATAAATGAGAAAATCCTCTCACTAGAAAATGTTAACACACAATGTACACAACGAAAAACACATTTGATGTTATTTTTTTTCTTTAGTTTCTCTTCTATTATTTCCCGCTGATTTTATCGATAACAATCACATGAATTTATAAATATTTAATTAGTCATTTAACATTCTATAATTGAACAATACGAATGACGACAAATTGTTGGTTAACAAGACATACGAGTGATGGAAATATCGAATGTGAAGATCTGTAATAACGAGCACGTACAGTTTTACATACTTCGTCAGTTGTTGAAATTATTGTGAACATCTCTTCTTCATATTTGGATATTTTATCATGTTACACACGTGTTACAAATGCGTCAAAAGAATATTTTTCCTCAACACATTCTGTATGTATTCATGTAAACTTTCACAATTACAGATATATAAATGTGGATGTAGGTACATGGGGTGTTGTTTGCCTGTGCGTCGTCGTCTCATCGTTGGCTTCAAGATAAAACGAAAACGTATATGAGAGAGGGCCGCAAATTGCCTTTGGGCGACAATAAAAAGTCTACTCAGATGGTTTCGTTGATACCATGAGATCCGCTATCAAATGAATGTGTAGGCGGTTACGTTACAGACACAAAAAATTTATTCGCGTTAACGAAAAGCAGAAAAAGTAGGAGAGAAATAAAAAAATAAAAGGAGATTATATTCTTTTACAAATATTTTTTGACATTTATATCAGTTTGAATATGTTTGTACTTTATATGAAGAGAAGAAATTTGTGAGTTAAGATTTTGAAATAAAATATTGTTCTACAACACACCAATGATGATTCCCCTTCAAAAACACGATCATTAATTTTTTTTTTCTGTTGCATTTGTATTTGTATACAGACATTCATGAATGAAGGATCATTTAGAACGTGTGCCCATCCACTTCAGTCACTTAACACTCAAAAAATATAAATCGCGTTATGCTGCAGTCGTGTTGGTTCCTGCTGTGCACGCGGTCTTTACGCAAAGAATGGCAATTTGACAACGGATGTGCGCACATGGTGCTGATGATGGCTACACGAATATATCTATATATATAGTCGAGAAAGTTTTTAAAGAGTGTTAGCAGGTCGAGAACACTCGCCACTTCAGTTCAAGAGTATTTTTGCAAGTTCCTCACAATTTTTTTCCTTCCACTATTTTTTTTTTTTTTCATCTTACCGAACATATCGCTTATTAGAAGTTACTTCCTCGTTGGTTGACATTTTCAATTGGCTGTAGATAAACTGCAGAAGCACTCTCGTACATCTGGAACGAAAACGAAGAGAAAAATATTTCCACAAAAATCATTTTTACTGTATAAAAATTGTCAATTAATACTCTGGTTTTTGTTATTATTTTCGTGGCGATTGTTATCAATTTTTTGTAATTTTTGTTCTACAGAAGTTGACAGAGATGAAGAATGTGGATATAAAATAGAATGGAGCAATAAAAAAATGTCAATACATCTGGATATTGAGTGGAAACTGGTCCATAACAGATGAAAGAACTGAGACAATAAAACAAATAAACAAAAAAGTGCATGTGAACACAAGCATTGTCGCATAAATAAATATACAGATAGGACGTGGAAGTCTGGCAGAGACATTCCACTACCATTTGTTGTAATAACACTTCCTGTTTCCTCTTTTGAGCTTATTTACACATAAATATCCAGTTCTCTTCAAAAACCCTTTGCCTAAATCAACATTTTTTTTATTTATTATATCATGAGACAAATATCTTCGATGTTTGCCATTATAATACAAAAAAAAAATTCTTGAGTATAAAACAAGAATTCATAAATTATATTAAAAAACACGTTGTTGAAAATTTATAAAATTTATAAATAGTCTTGCAGGTCAAATGTGAACATGAAATGTTTTTTATATTGAAATGCATATGACTGGGCCAGAGGTGATACAGTCCATCATGCATATGCTGTCTATGGATTTCATATATCTGTACAATATTGTATGTGGTGTCTTCAGTAAGATACACACGCGCAACTCGCATATTTGTGTGTATAGATGACCATGTGAGAACTCAACTATAGAGCATCGCGAGAAAGAAAGGAAAAGACACCCACGCAGGTGAGAGACCACACAAGATGGTCTTGCGCGTCATTTGTTGGACACTGCGGCATGTATGCAATGAGAGCTCATGTCTTGACTGTGTTTGTATGTTGTTGGTGTATATAAATGCGTTTTGCATTTTCGCTATGGACATAGAACGTTTATGCACAGCATTGTACACTATTTGACGTATGTTCTCTCTCCTCGTGTGTTTAAATGTGTGTACCGTTCATTTTCATTTGTTTACCAGTCATTTTGTGCAAAATTTTGTAACGAACAAAAAAGTATTTCTGTTAATTTTTTGTATTGGCCATAGTTTTCGTACAAAAATTCGAAAATCACCCGAAAACATTGAAAAATTCATCAAATTTTCTTCCCATTCATCTGACATTTGATAATTTCAATTGATAAAAGAAAATTAAATTTCAAGAATTCCATGGAACTTCTCCAACGATCCATTTAATTCCAACCCATTGAAAAAAATGAAATTTATTCAAATTCGTTTGTTTTATTTTAAAAACAAACAGAGAATATCCAACTCTGAACTTTTTCCACCATGTCTTGACATATCTCATCGATATATTCAAATAAAAATGTGCACATATATTTAATCACAACAAGAGGCATCAGACGGACAGCAAGCGTGGGGAAAAGAGGTAAAAAAAAAAGATACACGGTAGTCGATTTATATGTTCGAGGTGCGGCAGTTCAATCAAAGCCTCAGGAAAGAAACCGGGAGCGATCCGTTCGACGGGGAAAGCATCAGATATCCATCTATACACACACACACACACATATATATATATATCTATACATATAAAATCTCTGCTAAGAAATTCCCTACGTTTGTCTCCTCACTCTTCACTCCACCTGATGCTGGGGCATTTGTAATCCAGTAAAAGCGCGTCCGCATCAGTCGTACAAAACGCCACCATACCACAGACATGCATACACACAAACGCCCAATATAGCCACGCGCGATGCGGCGGCGCGACGTGCAGCCCAATTTATATTACGTCCCTTGGAACGTCCACGATTAATCCTTGGGTGAACGTCGCCCGAGTGAGACCACCCAAGTGAAACTAACACCCTTTCGCTCGTTCACCCTGGTCACTGGTCACGTCTCACAGTCGTAAAAGTCGTCCCACTTGAAGCAACATTTCGAACCGCCTAAACGCATATATCCGAACACCAACTCAATGTTCTTTGTACACATTTACATTCTACACTATCTGTGTGTGTGTATTCATCCATTTTGGAGAGATACAGCAGCTGCGTTGTGTCCTTTTTATTTCACTTTTCTTTCGATCGTTTAGGATTTTTTTCATGGACAATCGTTCAAAGTTGACATTGGACAGGTCAGTAATTCCAAACGATGCAATCATCGATATTAATTGCTACTTTGTATTTTTTTTTCCATCCACATAGAAATGTTGATGGTTCAATGGGATTTTTGTGGTCATTCTTGAACACTTGAACTGAAACGTTTGTAAGTGGTTGAATGGTGAATGTCTTTAGTTAGAACAGAAAATGTGACATTTCAGACACACTTGGATTTGCAGTGGTTGACTGAGTGAGAGGTAAAAAATTATAACAACCACCTGAATGTCATGTGGTGTAGCAAATAATTATTATTCATGGTAGTGTTGTCAATTATATTCTGAACAAGATAATTTAATGTTGACTACAATTTTCCCTATCTCATGTAAAATTCTTTTTTTAAACATTTAATATTCATTGCAATAATTATCAGAGAAATTGGCCAGTTATTTATTCACTGCACCCACACTCATATCAATTTCCTGTGCATTTAATTATGAATCACAAGTCAATTTGGTGAAAGAAATGAAAAAAGAAGAATAATAACAAATTGAGGGGAAACCAAAAAGGAAAAAAAAAACTACAATTTTTTCTTTCATTATCCTGGCAAGGTGAGAAGTGACGAGAAAGAACCCGTTCGTTAATTTGAATATTGAGTTTGCGGGGGTGTTAGTAACGGGGCAGCTGCACACAACTCTCATAAACCATAAAACGTCTCTAGACACCACACAAATATATATAAATGCAATATGAGGACGTGGGTGCATGCACCATCAGCAAAAGTAAAATGATAAAATAAAAAATTGAATATCCAGAGCTGCTGATCATGACACTTGAGAAAATTTCATGGAATGTCAGATAACAATCTTTTTACCTATCAAATTGTGGAAGAAAATCTCACTGGTGGAGGATCTGTTTCTCAGTGGTTATCGCCCTCAAGTTCATATGATGGCTTTTCATCCGGGTCTATTGGACGTCAAGGGAATATCTACCGTTTAGCGAAATCGATACTCGGTTTTATGAGGCATTTATCCAATCGTTATATATATATATACGTGGAAATAGCTTTAACCGCGCGTTTATATTTTCCATCAAACCTGTTCGTATATGAAATATCCACTTATATGAATACATAGATGAAAATAAATATGTATGAAGATACTTATGAACACTTTCTATATAAATGTTGGGAACAACATTCAATAAAGTCGATGTAAGCACATGTGTTTATATATGTGTGGTGTTTTTAATACATATTTATGTATGCCACATTATTTTACTTCAATGCTCATCGTTGTCTTGTTCGTCTCCTCATTCTCAGTAATATTTTTTTCCTTACAGCCCCAGGGCAAAGTTCACTTTATTACTCCAACACTTGTAAATAGTTTTATTACAAATAGCACCTGCTCCAAGTGCAATTTTAGCTAGTTAGAAAGTAAGTGAAGAAAAATTAAATGAATAAACGAGTAAATTAATGAATTAAAAACGTTGCAGAAAAATATTTCTAAATTAACATTGAAGACTGAGATTTTGTCAAAACTTTGGAATTTTTCTCTCTCCCAATTCGACATTTAAATTAAAAAAATTCTCTGAATTGTTGAAAAATGAAAGAAACAATGAACAATAATTCCACTTGACTATTCTGCAGTTTCATAAATTGTAAATTAAAGAAAAAAAAATAAATATTTTTCTCTTCTTTCATCTCTTTGTTGCAAAAGTATACCCCAAGCAAAGGGGTCCAATCATTCAACTGAGAACGCAATGAATGGCTGGCATTTACATATACCAAGATGGCGAGTATCTTATTACAAGCGAGAGAGCATATAGCATATAAATAGTGGTGGTATGGGAGACTGTTGAGAGGGCGGGGTGTGTGGAAGAGGGAGGAAGAGAAAAGCAAAGTGCTCTTATAGAACGTGGGTTTCGTTGTGGCCCATGCTATACACATACTTCATTATATATCTATATGTATATATAAACAATGCGCATTCAAGGTGGTCGCTGTGATAATACCCGGGAACGACGTGCCGTTGAAGACATGATTAACATCCGTTAATAAGATGGATGCGCTCGTGACGTCCATTGTTGACCGTCGACATTCGAATGTGATTTAGATGGTTGCGCTTGGGCCATCAGAGCATATGGTCTGAGTTGGTACTCACCAACGAGTCCATATAGGTACACACCAACATTTTAATGTATCCTTACATATCCATACATTAATACATACGTCCACCATATCCGCATTTATTATTATTTAACTATAAATATGTAGATGTGTGGATATAATGGTCAAAACCTTTTTAACTAATGGCCGAGCCAACCTTTAAATCTCATCAATTTTTTTTCTCTTCCCATTCACACATAATCGTATTTATATATAAATTCACACGTATAAATTCTCGAATTCCACCTTCGTCATTTTTATTTACTGTGTGCATTAATATTCAATTAACTATTTTGGAAAAAAAAAAAATAAAAATGAAAAAAACGAATTTAATAATACGTTTGAGATATTATAGAGAAGATATTTCGATATTTGTGAGAATTTGTTGAATTATTGCAGGGAATGTTCTTGTTTATGAATTACGAATGTTTCGTTGGAGATTGTGTGTTAATGTGATTAATTTTTCTTCATACCAACCCCCCACATATAATCATGTTTTTTTTTTATATTCGTACATAATCCAGACGATCTTTAATGTACCAATCTGTGAACACACACAGTCATTTCTTCAGATAGATGTTTTGTATAATGTTACCGCTCTGAGAAAAATCATTGGATGCCATATGCCGCGCACATACGTGCGAAATAGGTGAGCATAACCATATATATATGTATGCGTATGTAATATACGTGGAACGCGCGATGCTGCAAGGCGAACATTAAACTCTCTGCGTAACCTCGCGCGCTATCTCGCGCCGCAACAGCTGCTATACGTGGCGCGATGCACACATACTGTCGTCTATATGCAACCTTTATCATTTTGCATCTTGGTGATTTAATGCAAATCTTTTTTTTTTTTTTGAATTTGTGCACGCTGTAAATTCATATTTTAAATATTGTTGTTTTGTATAAAATAGAAATATTTATGAGCACGGCGGATCACGAATCACATTTGAATTTAATTTGTAATAAATTAATGAGAAATAGAAAAGGGAAATGTTGGAATTTGGTCAGTCGATTGATGAAATTGTGCATTGACGAAATTACAATTGTTGTTCAGTGAATTTTCAATTTATAAATCGTCCCTGCAATTTTTTCGTCGTAATAAATTGATGTGAAATGATATGAATTAATTAATTGGATAAAAGTCCTGAACATTTGATATTTTTATGCTTCACTAACTGTCACATATTTTAATAATTAAATTGATAGAGCTCAAATGAAGCGACAACACCCTCTCGCTCCCCTAATTCATGAATTTGCCCGCATGGAGAACGTGAGAAGAAAGGAATGAAATAAGAAGGAGAGGTATATTTGAAATGAGACGAAAAATTAATGAAACACGCCCCTATATACATTAATTCGGATGCTGTGCATACACACATTCATATATTAAATATGTATGATGCACCTGGCGCATATACAAAATACCTATTCAAACATTTGAACATTTTTAAATAAAAAATAGAATAAAAAAATTGAAAACATCACTGCAACATATATCTAATTAAATCCTTTCGCATCAACAAATCGTAAATTTTAACTGCTAACATTCACAAGTTATGAGACATGTAATAAAAAAATATACACTGGGAAAAAAATTCACCTGACATACGCACGAAATTAAATAATCGTCTCATCTGTTTGCTAAATTACACAGTCGCCAATGAATTTAGGCCCTGTTTTCTTATCAATAAATCCAGTCGGATCGTCAATTGACAGTTTGAAAAATGTACGGGGGTGAATTGTGTGTATGCAACACATACGAAAGTATTATGTAAGCAAAAAAAATTCTGTTACGCTTAGGTTTATCGTTGTGTGGCCTACATGACCATTTCGACGACAACGACAACGAAGAATATAAACGATATATGAGTCTGATAACCAACGACACTACAAGGTTCGTTAAGGTTGACCAATCGGTCTGATACAGTCTCCATACGAATTTCTTTTTATTCAACTCCTGACACAAATGAGGAATGCACATTAAACAAAATAAAAAATTATCTAGCAATGATTTTCATAGCAAATAATTCCCGTCATTCATATTTTATTCAACTACGAAATAAATTTTTTAACTCGATCCTAAACAGAGTCACATCATTTTTGTAATATCAGCAGTGACATCATGCGGAAATTCAATTACCCCCTAAAAATAGTTGAAGAGTAAGAAAAATAATTCAACAACTAACCAAAATTCAAAAGCAATTCATTCTCATCAAGTGTAAAAAATTGATGATGAAGAAAAAATAAATTGTGTCATATAAATTATACGCCAGTACTAAATATTCGTGGTCGGCCAAAACTTTCAACAAACACAGTTAAACCAAGCGTAAACCGTCCAAACTCATCTCGTTCGTTAGAGTATTTTTGAACCCGCCCAAAACTGGACAAGTATAAAAGCACAAGACGACAAATGCGTTACGACACATGTTCACGTTCTTTTTTTTTTTACCGCTACAAACTTTTGCGACACTTTTACATACACTTACTTCACATATCTATTTACACTCCAACTCGATCTTCCGTATTTAAACTCACGTTTATACATAACCAGTCGCATACGCAAGTTAAATACATTAGCGTCTATATGCTCGTTTCAAAGTTACGCACACTGCATCATCTTCATCTCCAATTCATCCTGCGCATATAATCAGTCGTGGAAATGCGAAGTTTGCTCGCGAATAAATTTTCTCTGTATGTATATAACATTAATGCAAATGGAATGAGCAAATGAGACAGACCTGTCGACATTTAAACATCAGCACAGGACAGAAAAACATAATTTCAATCTTTGTGCAATTGCTTAAGCGAGTGTACACGCGGAAAATTGATTGCAACTTGGTTGGCACAAAGATTTTATTAAGGAAAGCTCAACGAATCGATAATTAGTGTGTCAATTAGTGGTAATATGCCATATAATTACGTCCATGCGCTAACGTTCACTAATATAATAAGAATGTACATGAGGATTTATTTTCTTTATGTGCACCCATACAATTTTTGGTACAGCAAGAATATGAACATGTGTCTGTACCTACCTGTCTCTCATCCCGTCATTCACGGTGCAATAACCGTGGATTAATTGAATGTACCGGCTGTCGGTGCGATGCCCTGGCAATCCTTTCCATATATATATTTTTTTTTATTTTTCCTTTTTCATCTTCTGCCCGCCCATATTCATCCCTGCAAGAAACTTTAATTTGAAATGTAGGTACACGCCTCTCTTATTCGTTGATGAGTCATTGAAAAAAATTCACACTTGCGAGCACGGATGCAAGACGAGACACTTGAAAAGATTAAAATGTCTTGTGAGATGTGTATGAATGTGTTTGTATATATGAGTGAACTTGCAAATATACAACGAGAATTATGTCTTAATATTTTATGTTTAAATTATTTTTTTTTCTTTCGTATTCAAATGTTGAGAATTTGCCGCGAGAATATTTTCATATTTTTCCGATTGAATGAGAATTAATTCAATTTTTATTATTTATCGATCAAAATTTTTATTCATTTGAATTTCTTTTTTTACATAAATAAATAAATTTATCAATAATATTAAAATCGCACAGTTCTGATATTTTTTTCACAGTAAATTCTACATCAAACACAAATAAATATCGTCCAGAAATTTTTACAATATCAAAACTAATGGTGACATATATTAGTTTTAACGAAGAAAATTTTTCACCACTATCCCATTCATACATATACATAAACTCGTGTACATATATACATTCATACTGCTGCGAGTCATTTGTTTCCACAATGTGAGAGCGCGCAAGTTGAAAACAATGGGGTATATACTTGCCATATACAATTCTCTCCCATGAACACGAGAGTATGTGGAGCCAAAACGAAGTGAAAAAGAAAAGAAATTGCGAATTGAAAGAGAAGAAAAAAAAAATAAGAACTCAACAGAATTTCAACTCAGTACCAGTTTTTGTATGCACTGAAAAGAATATATATATACATATGGATATATTTCAACATGGAGAAGTTGTGCGATGTCGCAATTTCAATTTCAAATTAAGTTCCAATTCCACACAGTGTCGCGCCCACTTGAAAAAACTCGAGCTTTGTTGCAGAGTAAACATGATATCGCCAGGCGAGCGTGTGCCATAGTTAAAGGTTTGTATGTATATTTATTTATATATCCAGGTATGTATTGGACGAGCGTAAAATAGTTTAGACAATAATATAAGCAGCACATTGGAGAAAACTTTTGAATTATCTTTGCCTAAGGATTAAAAATGTTTGGAATTTTTACGTGTAATATAACGATAATTGTAAAGAAAGTTGTGATTTTGGTGAATAAAAATTTGTGTACGTTCTACTACTGGAATAACTCTTTCTTTGCTAGACCTGTTTGACAGGAGGGTACTCATAATTTATGACAGCGGGATTTATGTATTGAAGATATCTGTAAACACTAGAAGGAAAATGTTGATGGAATTTAACCGTAACCAGTTGATTGATATGTTTATTGTTGGTGAAAATTGATGGAAAAATTTTAGGTAAATGTCTTGAGCTACTGTTCGTGTTGTACTTTTCACAGTTGCCACACCTCTATGTATGGTACTGCTAATGTTTGAAGTACGTGAACGTTGGTAAATGTCATTGATGAGGGGAAAAGGGTTATTGCTATGATGATTTTTGGTTGACCTGGAAAATTCACTGTACATATTGAGGTCGTGTTAACCTGACAATATTTACAGCAACAGTTTTGTTTCATTATCAATATCCTCGAGCGATCAATAAATTATTGATGTGGCTGTGAACATATTCAGGTCAGTGCTGGAGAATAATTCATGATTAAATCGCACATGTGATGAGAGTATGAGAAATATTTTGACACATGAAATACATTTGAGATGAAATGCAGCTGATAGGAATGATGACAGCAAAATAACCGCGAACATTTTTACGTTCATCAATATCCCATGTACATTTTTTTCTTTCTTATTTATTCTCACATGATAATCTCGAGTGACTCATCAATAATTAATTATAGATTAGTGATAATTCACTCGAACGTTGAATTTTTATGCTAAAAAAAATCTCGATGCATCGTGAAATTTTAAGAAAATAATTTCGCTTAAAAAATTACATCTGATTATTCACGTAGTCAATTTGGAAGATAAAATCTTAAGTTTCACACTCTTCCTAATTGCCAATATTTTAGGTAAATATTTATCCTGAATTTTAGCCACTAAAAATTGAATTTTCACCATAAACAATCGAATTTCGTGTAAATTTTAGTTGTGAAAATTGTTCACACTGAAAATATATCAGCGTGACTAGAAAACAGGCTCCGGAAATTTTGTCGATACCGCAACGATATTTACTTCAAGGACAGGACGATTTTTTCTTGCCTCTCCACAGGAGAACTACCGCTTTACTTATGCGGCATACATCACACCCTCAATGCAATTTTTCGCTTGGCAGCCACGATGAAGGAAAAACTTGTCATATTTTGGCCACTATCCGGTGTATTTATGGCCGCAAAAATATGGTCAGGAAACGTTAGGAGGTCTGTAAACATTATCCATGAAAAATTCTACACGTTCTCAATCACCGTAACGCACTGCTTTACATTTGTGTTCACACATACACCATAGCAAACATGAAGCAAGGTAAAAGAGTGAGGAAGACAAATTGGTTAATGCATATCGTCAATTTGCTTTCCGCCCTTACATTTGAATTATGACATGACCTCAGGGTAGCGCAAAAATTCCGATAAGATATATATTCACATCCACCATCCATTCATCCTCTAAAAAAATTCTTTCTCGTCTCACTTCTCTCTACCAAACTTCACCACCAAATTCTTCTCGAGGTGTTGTAAAAAAATTATTTTTCCACCCACATTTTATGTCCTTCTAGTCATTCACATCTACATTGTGCAATGAGGAAATCTTCGTTCGAAGAAGTTGAGGAAAAAAAGGAGGCAATGAAGGACAGAGAGGGGGAAGAGTGAAAAAAAAACTACAGGAAAAATTATAGAAAATGCTGGACACATTTAAATTGATGACCTACCGATTAATTGCGATAGTTGAAGTGTTTGAATACGAAAAGGTCAAGATAGTTATGGAATATGTTCATGTTTATCTGAGTGAGCAATTTAAAATGTTTAATATGAAAATGCCTCGTAAAATCATCATAATGACATCTGTATATTAAATATTTATTCACGATCGTTCATTACTGTTTGTAGATCTCAATAAAATATCTCAACAACTTCATAAATTTTATTGGCTACTGTGAAGAATTTTTATTTATTCAGTTGCAGCACTATGAAAAATAAGATATTACACAAATGAAAATCATTTTATTCATTCTTTCCTTTTTTTTTATACACAAACATAAATCGCTGCAACATCTGCTATGTCAATATAACATTGAAAAATTTTTCTCTGAATTTTTCTATTCACAGTGTTCTTATAAATCGACAATGGATAAAACTAACTGAACGAATCATTCAATATACTCTGTTTACTGTGTAAGAAATCACCGTTTCCAAAGATGCGGGAAAATCGTGTGAATACTGATGCAAAATCCGTGACGGTCCCGGGCATCGTCATCTCATTGATGCCATTATATTCATTCCATGTCACACATAACCGAATCAAATCGCTGATGTACACTTTCAATATAACTGAACTCTTATTGTCACAGACTAAAAAGTTGTTGCAAGTGAATTGCATTCAGATTAACTTTCGTAATGAATTAAACAAGATGCTTAAAATGTCGAGACGGTTTTGAAATTGTTCCTGAAGTAGTTTCAATTATGCTCAACATTATTATCAATTAAAAATAAAAAAAAAAAGTACTAAAAGATTTATTAAATTTCTTCTACTGTGTACAAATGCAGCAGCTGGCAAGAAATAAACTTAACGAAGGGACATTGTAGGCAACGGTAGACAAGACGGTGCGGACGAGTTTCGTGGGCGGAGAAGGCCCCGCAAAAGCCGCATCGGTCTCCGTGAAATCGGCAATTCGACGCGGCTACGACGTTCTATGTTGCTTCCAGTGTCCCGTATACAGTCGCGCGACTTATTCGATATAGGGGTACACATATATATGCATAGAGAGAATGTATGAGGGTCTTAAATAGCTTGAAAAGTGTTTCCCAACGTGTGGGTGCGTTCGGAGGAAGGAGAATACAGTAAATGGTACTACTGCGGCTTCGTTTCTCTTTTATACGTGGAAAAGAAAAATTTTCTTGGATCTACTACGACTGTATGAAGCATTCGGAAGGGCAATTTGACTCGCTTGAACTCGCTCTTTACGCTATTGTCATATACATATATACAAGTGCTTTTTCTTTTTAACATACATATGTATAAATATATATTGGTATGTGCATGTGAATGCCCAGTAGCTGAGTGAATTTTATAATTTCATAAAGAGTAGAAAAAATTTTTTTTTTCTTTCAGAGAATGAAGAAAAAATACCAGAGTTCGTGCGTGATATTTTCAAGTGATGCGTGTTGCATATTATTCTATTCAATTCTTTGTCAAATATACATTTTACGTAGTATGGACTATTTGAAATACTAACGATGGACAAAAGTGAGTACACACAGGTGTGAAAAAAAAAAAAATGTGGAACAAAGAGAATGGAAATTATAATATGAAAGGAATGAAAGTATTTAAACGTGTCGAACGAATGGAATGAAATTAAAAAATATAATTTATGTCAGATATGTCGAATTCTTATTTTTGTCAAAATTTTATGAAGAGAAAATTTAGTGGTGGAGGAATTTGTAGGATGAATTGATGGCTTTTATTTGATGAGAGAATTTTGTTGAATGCACAATGTTGGAAATTCTCATCTTCGAAATGCTGAAATAAAAAAATGTGGAAAGATTTTCTTTTCCTGTCAATTTCCCATCATTTTCAGAAGAGAAAGTTACTCAATTTTTGTTATATCTGTATAACAGGGTCGTATGAGGGTCGTTGAATCATTCATTGTAACGATGATGACGTGTATGATTCACAAAATCTTCCGCCCCCATAATAAAACACCCCCATGTATAGTCACGCGTGCTCTATTGGCCACGCTGCATCCAAAAAACTTCGCTATTATGCTGTATGTGAACTATATGGGGCTACAAAATGTGCTATGGGGAACCCTCCTCAATCAAATGCTTTGAATGCTACTTATATATACATTTATATCCTCCACTTAAAAGGGATCTCAACTGCCTCCAATGTTCATTCAAAAAAATTCCAATTTATTCACACGATAATTGATGATGGTCATATTAAAATTAACAAAAAGCTGCCGGAAAAAAAAAAAATTATTTGCGGTGATAAAATTTTCTTCCAGCTTTATCATTATCCTTTTTTTTTTCTCCTTCAATTTTATGAATGGAAGAGAATATCATTGACGCGAAAAAAAAAAAAATTCCGCCGTTCAGTCAAATAAAGTGTGGTATTTAAAATTTAATAGTCACATTCGATAGTTATAAAATATTTTATTTCATACTATAAAAACCACAAAAATGGATAAAAATTCATGCGTAAATATGTGACTGGTTTGACCTCTAGCTATACCAAAGGGCAGGAAAAATAAAATAATAATTACCACAGCCACTCGTGGAAACACATTTATTTATTGGGATGTGGATGCATATTCACAAATGAAAGGAGAAAAACTTGATGTGTGAGAGATTGAACTTAAATGCCATAGATGATAAGTCACGTCGGCTTTTAACTTCAATATATACATAAGTGCATAAAGAAAATTCCACACAGCCATGTGATAATGGTATAAACGTTATAAAATTATTTTTACACTGTCATAACGTGATGCAAATGATTTGCATATATATAAAAAGGACTTTTGCCTCAATAGTAAACTTTTCATCACAACAAATATTTCTCTTCAATGTAAAAAAATACACATTGAAGTGTGGACATTTTGCAGTTGCACAATTTAACTTGCAATTAGATAAAACACAGTTAGATACTAAGTTACGCAAATTCAAACATTTTTTTTCCTTCTCCTCCACTATCATTCGATGATTATTTAATTTTTTCTCTCCCACTCCTCCAATTTAATGGAGATAAAAGTCAGTTGAAATGTAAGAGACCCTAAAAATGAACGATAAATCCCTCACTAGCACATTCACACTATCCATACCCAAACACTTGCATCCACGCCGACATAAATAGTGTCGACAAAAGGTAGGCCGCTTCTCCCTTTCATAGCCACTCCTTTCAAAGAATTATTTCTTTCAAGTTTCACCGCCTTTTAGTCGCTAATGCACAACGCCACAATTTTCATCTACAGCATACTGACATTCATATCCCCACTATCCATACACCACCAAACATGTTTTTCTTTTTATTCATATATATTATTTATTTCACTGAACACTCTTAAAAATTTTACACAGCCATGATAAACCATAAACTTCAATAATTAAGATCGACGATATCTTGATGGATTCTTTTGTCATTTTAACAAATATTTGCTTAGTACTAATGGAAATACCAAAAAGAAGAAGAAAATCACACACTAAATATGGAGAATTAATGAACTTCCACATGTTTAATTGTTCATATCCAAAATGTATTTGTTAAATATGAAAATTATCGTCTGACGAACACAACAAAAATTTTCGTCAAGCATTTATTTCTCTACAAGCAATTAAGACTGCAAAATCATTTAACAATATTAATTGTCATTTATATAAATTTATTTAACGTAAAGTCACATGTGTTTGTTGTAAATAAAACAGACTGAAGGAAATCCGGAAATGTAAATGGTAATGAATAAATATATACAGATATAGTTGAAACAGAAGGCATTGCACACGAACACAACACCATGAGATAAATGATAACGTGAAAGTTGACACCGGATTTGTCTTTTTTTTTTTCTACCAAGTTCTATAGTTGCTCTGTTGCCACAAGTATATAATATAATTGGTCGTTTTCCTGCCGATATTCCCGTTTTCAATAAATATGTCTGAATGTCTATTAACTGCAAGGAGAGCGAAACGAAATCCTCGAAGTTATGGTCATTGGAAGCAAAAGGATCCCATCTGCAACGTTGAACGCGTGGTATAAAGAACGAACAAGAGAATGGTACAGTGAGTGAGAGTGGGCGGTAAAAGATACGAGGGCGCGAGTATCCATTTTTCTGCTCTACACATCTGTTTCGCATAACCAGAAAATTGGTGTGCGTGTGTTCTTGTCTAGAGTGGAAAAAAAAAATGTGGTAGGATGAAAAAAAAAAAAAAGTAGCGGAAAAGAGATAACATATGAGACAATTTGAATATCCGATGGCACTTTTAAGAATACACAAAAGACTGATGGACTTTTACGAATGGGAATGAAATTTTTATCGAGAAAATATTAAAGAGATCGATCATTGTGGCAATTTATCGTCAATTTACAATTCTCAAACAATAATAAACGATCAATTCATCATGAGAAAAGAGTTTGGAATAAAATAAAAGAAACCACGGCGTATAAAATATAAAATATATTACGTTTGATCACGTTCTTTTTATGTCCCTTTTTATTTTGTGATATTTTCACTTGATTCCTATACGTGCGCGGCAATACAAGAAATATGCGACGTGAAACGCCAATGATCAAACGGCGAGGGTCGTTTCAGGACCCGTCACGTTCCAACACAGAAAGTAAGAGAGAATGGGGGTGAGAGAGGAAGAGAAAGAAAGCGAGAAAGCCCATTCTCCTGAGAACCAAGGTGATTGCAATAGTGAACCGCGCGTGTTGCCCAGGTCAATAATGATAGGGCAAAAGGACCGCGCATTTGTGGTAAATTGAAGTTGGTCGAAAGTAATGAAATTTTTTTACTTTACTGAAAAATATGACGCTGAATTGTAATTCAAAAAATGAAAGTTGGTCTCTTTGTTTTTGCAATCTCATGTGCAATCGATGAATTGTTTCACAGTTTATTATGCTACTCAAAAAGAATTTTTGAATCAATGCGTGACTCGTACAGAAGAGAAACAAAAATTCAGCAAAGAAACTAACACAAAAATAAATTTTACTTTATTCTATTTAAGTTTACAAAACATCTAATGACACGTCGCATTCAAACACAAGATGTTTTCTTTCCTTGATTTTTTTCTTTCTTAAAAACCTCACGGGCGACGCACGCTCACAATAAATTGGAGCTGTTGCCCTGGAACACAATTTTGTGCAGGACGCGTGGCACAAAAACCAGAGCACGCTTCACACTGACGACAAAAAATTGGTCTAATAATAGTAAAAACTAGAGTAGCCAGAGCTTTGAAAGAAAATGCGGTTAACAGTTCAGCGAAAATAGAAGAAAAAAAAAAAGATGAAGAAGAAAAAAAACAACGCGGGTGGAGGTCTTTTTACGGTGATGGTAGTTGGGTCTCCCGGAAATATCTTCACAAGACAGCCACGTGTATTTTACAACTACAAGACAGAGACAAACAACCAAAATGAGAATGACAGAATGTCGTTCGACCTTTTACCATATTGAACACGAAAAAAAAAAAATTATTCTCCAACATTTTATTTAAAAGGTCGTGCGTTAAAAACATTTTCGTCATACGCACACCTCAATATAATATTACGAGCGCGTTTCTTACAAAAATAGTTCGGCTTCATTTTTATTTGGGTGACCGTAATAACGCAGAAAGTGTACCGAAAAAAGGTCCCTAAAATATATATAGATATATATATTTTAACAAAAGTTTTAGCCAAAATTATTTTAAGTGCAGTTAGATGTTTTTAGAGATTTCGTCATTGGCCAAAAATCTGGACTGCATTTCAGTCTACAAAAACTTTTATGGACGTCTTGGGGATGCTTGGTATATATACAGTGTTGAATGTTTTTCGCTTTGAAAGTCAGACAGTGCAAAAATATTGTAAAAATATATTTTCCACAGGTCGACTCTCGTTTTTACGATAAATTGTATACTTGACCAGTGAACATAGTGAGGGTAACGACCAAGTTTCTCACTAAAATATTCTACCCAAAGAACCACTGCTAATATACCGTTGGTCTGAATTATATTTCGTCTGTATTTGTATCAGAGCTATGTCATGATGGGTTTATTACTCAGATTTCAGACACGAAATAATTCTCAAGGTCGAGTCATTAGTTGAGAATTCAATTACGCTAAAATATCTGTACATGCACAAACTAAAATTCCATCGGTACAAAATAATTTTGTGTTCTTAAAATTAGAAAATTTTAAGGTTTAATTAAGCTTGGTAAAAATCATTAAAAAAATTTATAAAAATTACTGATAAATAAGTAAACTTGTGGAATGAAGAATTCGATGTAAAAGTGAAACGAATGAATAAAATAAATGTGCTGTGAATAATTGAGGGAAGTGAAACGAGTAAAAGCATAACTGCATAACTCTTATACATACATAGTCATATGATTTATGGCGGTAATAGTTCAAAGTGAAGCGTAGACTGTGTTAGATCATAGTAGTGCATAACCTGACAAGAGCCTAAAAACCCCTTTGGGAAAAATAGAGTTGGACGAAAGATTGAAACCCTTACCTAAGAACTCTTATTTACAACTGGAGTACTTTCATTCTTCAACTGTCGTCTCTGTCATTTGTATTGCGTTGAATTGCGTTGGTGAACTAGATGACCAGAACAACTCAATAGGGTGTAATAAAAATAAAGTAAGCCACTTTGCATATATATTGCAGGTATGAATACCCAAATCCATATTTCAAACTGTGCAAAGGGTAAGTATTTTTAACCCTAACCTAAAATTACGTCGTAAAGACAAATTGGAACGTGACAATGGACTCAGCGTGCTCCACTTGCAGATAATAAGAGAAATTTTGACATAGGAAGAGATGATTCTGAAGGTTGGAACCCCTTTTATGAAAGACCTATTCAAACTGTCTTTAATCTTCTTCATATTTGTATGTGCATAACAATGTTTAGTGAAATTTAAAAGTCACTTGCAGAATGTATTTACCAGAATGACAAATAATTTATTACGTCGAACAGTAACACAAATATGTAAAGATTCGACCTCACTTTTTCTCCTCTAGTCCACCTCGGTGTTCCGTTAAAATTTGGGTGCTGCGATTGGAAATTTACGATTTGTTGCTGTGTTACAGTTTAAACAAGATTCATTGTCCAATGCGGCGATAGTAATGTGAAAAAATATATTATCCAACGATGCCTCTCTTTTGCGGGATGTTTTATGGTTGTGGAAGAAGAAAAATTTGCAAAACCCACTAAAATATTTCTTTACCATGGAAAAAAAATTCGTAACAAATAAAACGCGCGGTCGAAACTAGAGCAATATTCTTTTCAATGTCGAGTTTTAGAACTATCACCGTTAGAGCACTCATTTCCACAGTAAAAATATTGGGCCTATTAAAGGTGTCGTGTTACCTATCCACAATATTTTTACATGCATAAATAAGTTAATACTTGAAGCAAAAAAAAAAGAGCCAATAGTCGTAGGAAAAAATATGACCTGGAATAATTTTGAGGCAAGAAACAAAATTAATTGTGGATCATAAAATTTAAATGTCAAAATTAAATGCTGGGGCAAAAAAAAAATAAATGAAAGAACAAAATTTGCCTTGTAATGTACTGCGCATAAATATCAGAAACTCTCTCGCAATAGGAATTATTTAAACGTTTTCAATTTATATATCGTACAGACACGAGGCACCTTCAACTGCGATGATAATATGGTTAATACGATATTAATTCCGCCCACAACACGCTTGATGAATCGCTTCGCTTGTCGAGTAATGCATTTTTGAGTGATTCCAAACAATATTGTGTCTCGTTACAGAGAGAATACTTTTTGCGTGTATATAAAATGTACGCGACGATCCGTCTTTGGTGGTCCATGAGAGTGCGCGAGGTCTTACATGAATCCGCGTTCACCATCGTATTAAATGGACCCCGGAGGTTGTACGAAACGCCAAGACCCACGATTAAAATTACGATATACTTTTATGTTCGCGCGGTTAACTGAAAGTTAATGTGCCGTCAAATGATTCTTTTCCCTTCCTCACATACATACACCTATCCATACATTGCCTTTCCCCTCTTACCAACAATTCGAAATACCTATTTTCGTACATTTGATCAACTTCACGGAGTATAGAACCGATTCGCTTTGCACAATTTATATCACTGAATGTTTTTTTTTCCTTTTTTTTTCCATTGCGAAGAAAATTAAAGCGAAACTGCAGAGTTCAAAATGTACACGATACAAAATTCAGAGCATATTTTTAAAATTCACATAGAGAAGGATTTGATGATAAAACAGTTGTGAATGTACAGTCGATATATTTTTTTTCATAATATATGAGCGATCGACAAAATTTTTTTACGATCGCATTCAAGAGTCCTCAAATTTCTCCTCAACAACGTCTAATAATTCAAAAGAATTTCTTACACGTCATTTAAACGGAAGAATAATAATAATGAAGAAAATAAAATATTAAAATGATGAAAACAGTTCTACGAAACGAAATGAATAAAATTGACCACGTACATCTTATACATGGTACGTTCATTTAGAATGGTTTCGAAACCCACAACTTCACGCCATAACTGATCAGGCGTATTTTAAAAAAAGGGTTACAGGTATACCAACACAAATTATATCACTAACAGTAAATCCTTATACACTACTGTGTGCCAAATGGAGGAGAAAAAAGAAGAGTGAGAAAAAAAAATTATGTCAGAAACATTCGTTAACTCTACGGTTAAGAGGTCAATTTTTTTTTTTTTTCGCCAGTGTCAATGTGGTTTATTGAGCCACTGGCCAAATACCCATGTCAACCCCTAACGGTAAGTATATATGTATATAATTCACGAATACAGTGAACCCTCCTCTATGAAATAAACCCGGAACATTCTGTGTATGTGGAAAATAATAACGTCAAAGCAGAAATGTCTCCATTTTCAATTTTGTTACAAGGAAAAAAAAATGAGAATATGGTCAAGGCAATCACCCAAGTATTCCTGAGGAAAGTATGCGAAAGACTTTCACCCCCTTCATTGCGACTGAATTCTCAGTTGTGTTACGTTACCCTTTTTTATATACAACCCTTCTTCAAATTCATGGAAGAAATGTGGACATTGACAACAGTAAAACAGTAAAGTCACAGGTTAAATCACTGACATTCTCACCGTTTCTACCCATTCTTTTTTTTTCTTCAAACACCCCTGTCTTCGTCACTGGCATTAAATTAAATATTTGGGAATGCCCTGTCAAATTTTATACCAACTCTTTCGAAAATACTCTCTCTATTGGGGTGAAAATAGAAAGACGAAAAAAAAAAGGGGAATATTAGTGAAACACCCGCAATAAAGCAATATTTTGACATCGATTTTTTTTTCCCCACGTCCATTTATGTAGTCTATGTACTAAAACGAATTTGATGGTTTATGACGGAAATTAAACTGCTTCTTCTCACATTGTAAAAAAAAAAGGATTTCCGTATTTAGTCAAGGGTTAAAAATAGTTGGAGTATTCCCTCGTCGCCATTAAAAGACACATTGGTTAATATTTCACCCTTTTACTGTAACGCTGCATTAGAAAGTAAAAAAAAACTTTTTTTTCCACACCTCAGTCTGTCTTGCAAATTTTCACAGTTGTGAAAACATAAATCATATCTAGAGAGAAAAAAACGAAGAAAAAAAAACACCAACTACCGTACTTTAACCTAAAATTCAACATTTACTGTTGAAAATTCCAAAAAACTGTTCACTTTTTTTCTCCAACTCCCGAATAAAAAAAAAAAAAAAATAACAGGACATTGTTTTTTTTCCTCTCGTTATTCACTCGATGCGGTAGACATTATACATTCGTATATGTACAATACACAACTACTCAACATAAACTCTCGTCCTATTGGTCTTTGAAAACAGAAAAATAAACTCAGCCCCACACATTCATATTTTCATACGGGGGAAAAAAGCACTACGTCACTGTCATATATGTTTTATATTGTATCCGAGTATACACACAACAGAAAATAAAAAATAAGAAATATCTAAAGAAGACTGAGAATGGGAAACTGTGCTCTCTCACACACTACGTCTACTCCTTCTACTGTCTCCAATCAAGGTTTTTGAATATACTCATTCTTACATGGTGGCCACACACGCGCCAGACCGCACACGCATTTTCAACCAACCCTTTGCTCATCCACTGTATAACAATTACAATTTTATATCCACATAAGAAACGCATGAAAAACACTTCTGCATCACCTCAATGTCCATTCACAAATTACAAATAATAAAAAAAAAGAAAAAAAACGACCAAACCGTGAAAAAAAAATTTTTTTATGAATTTTAAATACAAACATACGATGACACAAATGCCTTTTGCTAATTTTGTATTTTATCTTTCATTCATTAACTTTTACCCCATAAAAATTTTATTTAAACGAGAAAAAAAAATATTTCCAACATTATTTTTCAGTATATATTCATATGTGTAATAAAAGAAACATTATATATGTATATATACATATGTATGAACTGAATGCGATGGTTCCCTCGATGATTCTCACGTCTGGTTAACCCTCGCGACCCCAAGGGAAGCGTCGCGTGGGCCGTCGCTCTTTAACTTAATATGAACTCGCGACACCGACATAGTTGTACTGTGTCTGCTCAAGCAAATATGAATATGCATCCACAATTTCCTTTTTGCTTTCCATAGTTAAATTAAAAAAAAAATGAAATAAAATGTCGTTACATCATCGCAAATAATCCCTATATTTTTATACATTCATATATTTATTCATATTTTTATTTAGTCTTTCTGCGCAATGAATTTGCCGCCACATCATCAGCGCAACTCACGCGCTTTTATCTCGTGAAAGAAATTGTTGTCTATGAGGCGGCATGGCTCTTTACAGTGACCGCATTGTCACGCTTGTCATCATCGAATGGAATATTAAATGAATACCAATGAAGAAAGTATGCATGAAACCTTGTTCTCGTACACATTCACATATTTGATGTACGATACATTGTCTTTTATATTTATATACATGAATAGATATATAAATCAATGTAACTTTAGGTCGCGTGCCGTAAGTGCCAAGATCGATATCAACACATTCACAAATGTTCATGACTATTTAATACAACTTAATTAATCGTTAAACAATTTCCAATCTATTCACATTAATTATTTACAATTCATACAATAAATAAAATATATTTGTTGAAAATTATTCTCGCAACAAAAATTGATCAACGCTGAATTGATACATCAACAATATTTTCACTCAGACCATCCATCACTGTACATTGCATACAAACACACTTGTACATAAATTTATCTATCGACAATGAAATTATTTCGACGCGTGGAAAGCGTGATACACGATTCATCGATGAACCTTGACATTATAATATAAAATAAAAAATTTTTTATTTCAAGTCAAACACAGATGTCGTGACTGGATTGCGATTGTATATAGAAACGAGTCGACGAAGATGATGGCGCGCGCCTGCTCCGCCTTCTGTGCCGTGTAACAATTTAAATCGAATGGCAATATGGTCGATCAAGAGAAAATTGCTAATATCCAATGAGGCTATAAAATTGTATGCTATATATAT
>JABMBR010000509.1:0-32565 GCA_018881525.1 Meteorus sp. PSUC_FEM 10030008
ATCTACGCTGCATCTCAACTTTTTGCTATTGCATTCATAGTGCACTCTATAAGGGGGAACCGTAGTAGAAATTGAGCACAACTGCTACTTGGGAACGTCTTTAAGGACGTTCCCAACGTCAGATCATGGCGCGGAATTTGAAAGCGAGCTACTAGACTGTAGTAGATTCGAAACCGTAAAAACATCTATAAATTGGGTCGATGATAAAAATATGGTTCAAAAAAAGAGATTGTTAATTCATAACAAAAATTGAGGGAAGGTGGATACACACAATAATGTAAACTTACGAAAATCCGAAATGATTAGAATTTAATGAAATTGGGTGCCTATTTATGCGCATGCGCACTAAAGCGACGTATCCGCAGCATTGTCACGTTCACATACTGCGCTACTCAAGTAAGCGACTAAGAATCTATGACTATAGCTATAGCTGCATATTGAAGTAACTCCTTTAAAATGTATTAACCAATCGTTCAACATTGGTGCAGAAGAATCACTGATTTTCGGTTGCCGACTGTGCTGCGAGATCGGGCAGCACAGATAATCAACTAATATCAACTGTCAACAGCGAGCTTGTGCCGTGTGCAGTCAAAGCTTGTTCGAAAATCAGCTGACCGTGCACACTGTGCGCACTGCGTTCTCTGTGCTCTGCAATTGGGATACTACCGTAAATCGTTATGAAGATGCCACGTGTATGTGCAATATTATCTAAACGTTGGGATAAGAGTCTCATATCTGTCTCCTCATCCAATGACGCCGTACATAACAAAACTAAAAATTTCCCTTTCAACGATGAACTTTTTGGAATTATTTTACTTTCTACTGCAGTAAAACTGTTATTGGTCCATACATAGTATGTTGACGATGAGAGAATTTGAATGTTAATATCTATAAAATAATGTTTATAATATATATCATCTAATGTTACGAGAAAGGTTAATATATGACAGATTCCACTTCTATGATATATATGAATGTACGAATTCATTATTATTCCAGCCATTCAACTGATTTTGAAGTACACAGAAACTGGCTCGCTATTACTCATAGTTTACCGCTTCATGAATGGTACGTCAATCAGGACTCACAATGGACTTTGGATTATCCTCCTTTTTTCGCATGGTTCGAGTTTTGCCTCAGTTATTTAGGTGCACTCGTAGATCCAGATATGTTAAATATAAATAATGTTAATCATGCTTCTCTTGGGACGGTATTATTTCAAAGAATAACAGTCATTGTGTCCGATATGACGCTGTTTTGGGGTGTTCTTGAGTGAGTATGTTACTTGATTATTTTATTTATAATGCGGAGAGTTTTGGGTGTTTCTTTCGCCATCCTATTCTATGTTCATTATAGAATTGTCAAGGTATTCTACAGCACACACGAGAGTTCTGTGACTTTTATTGGGCTTTCTCTGTTCAATGTTGGACTACTTTTTATAGATCACGTTCACTTTCAGTACAACGGTTTTTTGTTGGGGATACTATTGCTTTCCATAGCTTATGTATCTAAAATCCGATCAGTACGTAGACGTCTATCTGATGGATGTAATGCATCCTTTTGTGCGTTTCTCAGTCTGATATGATATTAATATATGTATTTATAATTTTCAGTCAAACATTCTGATAGGAGCCTTGGGCTTCACTGTGCTGCTGAACTTCAAACATATCTACCTGTATGTGGCGCCTGCATTTGTTGTCTGGTTATTGAAATGGTATTGTTTACGAAACCATAAGTGTTTCAAAAAAATAATTCAACTCGGAATCATCGCAATGGTTACACTATTAATATCATTTGGGCCATTCGTTAATCAACTACCTCAAGTTAGTAAATTTTCACTCCACTCCAATCTTTCTCCAATTGATATTACTGATCCTTTATCATGGCTCATCGGTGACTTGCGTGCATAGGTATTCAGCAGACTATTTCCATTCAAAAGAGGCTTAGTGCACGCTTATTGGGCTGCTAATATCTGGGCGTTGTATATTGGTGCGGACAAAATATTATCATTAATTTGGAAAAACTTCGGTTGGTTATCATACATCAAAACGGCAACCCTCACTGGTGGTTTAGTCCAAGAGTACACATTATCTGTTTTGCCAACGCCGACACCACTCATCACATTCATGGCGACCTTCATATCAATGTTACCAATTGTTGCTTTACTAGCTACATCTAAGCAGGATAATTTACATCGGGACAACTTTGTGAAATGTCTCGTTTTGTGCGCCTTGAGTTCTTTCCAGTTCGGATGGCATGTCCATGAGAAAGCGATATTGATGGCTATCATACCACTTAGGTTATCATTAATATGAAATTATGTAATGTTAGGTGTATTATTCAATCATGACATTGATGTTTTTTGTCTCCAGTATATTGGCAGTGGATAAAGTGGATGATGCCAGAGCGTTCGTGATTCTCAGTGCGTCAGGTCACACAGCAATTTTACCTCTTCTCTTCCCGAAAAATTTGATTTTGCTAAAAACTATTTTGGCGTCATTATATACAGTGATAACAACTTTATGTCTACAACGATTATTCAATCAGCCACTCTTGAAATTGCATGAATGGCTCTATATTGGATGTACACCAGTTTTAACACTATATGAATCATTATTTCATGAAATTATTTTTCATGATGCATTTCCATTCCTACCATTGGCTGCCACTTCAATCTTCTGTGCAATCGGTGTAACATATGCGTGGGTACTTGGTTTTTCTTCTTATTTTCATTCTTCAATTGGAAAGAAATATGAAATGAAAAAGTGTTTTAAATAATTTGAATGGATATATTTGCAATAAAAATCGATGATACAAAACGAAATATATTCGATGAGAAGTCGTCATTCGACTGATATCTATTCACAAATTTTCGGTTACGATTCATCGTGAAAATTGGATATTTGACATTGTTTGTTGATTGAAGAGTTCTGACTGTACGGCGCTGAGGAATATGGGAACACTCTGCTGTATCTGTAGGTGCTGCTCAATTAATGATCCCAGGGTCGCAGAAAATGGCGTTTCAAGGAGATCTACACCATCACCAACTTTAAAGTAAAGAAAGTCGTCAGGTGACTCTGCATATTGACTCGATAATTTGTATCGGCCTTCTTTCGTTCGATCAACTCTCCAGCCAAATAATTGATAACAAGCTTGTCTATATTCCTGTGACGATGTTTTGAATGCATCTTTCAGTCGGGCAATCTTGATATCATGTGACTGTTTCAAATCAGCCAGCTCTATAGAAAATTTTTATGATGGTAATTTCCAAAATATCATCGTAGAAAATAATAAATTATGAACTACCTTGTGCATGCAAAGAAGGAACCCCTGAAAGCCTTTCGGTGTTTCCAGATTGCATTTTTTGTCGTAGCTCCTCGACTTCATTGTACAGCATCTTCATTCTATCTTCGTTTAGTTGACTTGCGATAGCTGCAGGGTTCATTCTATAATGTAAAATACGTGTGCTGCAGTTGAAATCACCCTTGAGGACTCTATGCTCTAGTTCAGTTCTCAGTCTCTGATTCTCGTCGCGTAATCTTTGATATTCATCTTGTGATGTAATAACATCAGGTAGCGCTAACTCAGCTTCCAATTTGGACACCAAATCTCTGCGAAAAACCAATGTCAACTATTGATTCAGGATTGGACATCGAATATAAGCATACCTATAACTTTCGAGTGTTCGTTCTAAGGCGAGTATTCGGTCATTCATAGTATTACTCTCAATTGTGTTCGTCTCCTTTTCATATAAATCTAATTGCTGCCTGTAGTTGTCTCTTTCACGTGTGATCAGGAGCACTTTTTTCTGCAGCCTCGTGACGAGTTTATTCAATTTCTCGGTTGATGTCGTCAACTCATTTGCAATAGTTTTAGCCTCCTCATAATTTTGCTGGAGCGCATAATTTTCACGCTCTAGCGAATCAACACGGGAACGAATCTGGCCTTCTTCAGCAGTTAAAACTGCCTCTGCTTGTTGTAAGCGATGTATTTCCTTTTTTAATGCAGATGGGCTGTCGCCTATTCCAATAGCATTGTATTCGACGAGTTTTGTCATCAACTCGTTACATTTCACTTGTAAATCAGCAAACTCTTTTTCCATTTTTTCTGTGTGTTGCAATCTCAATAATATATTCGACATCTGTTCTTCTATCAATAGTTTGCCCTTGACAGATTCACGTGAAGCTCTTATTGTCACCTTTGCTGCGTTCAATTCTTTTTCCAAATCATTAGCGCGTGCCGCTTGGGACATCAGTAGCTTTCCTTCTTCCCATAGTGCTCTCTCACACTCTAATTTGTCAATTTTGATTCGAGCATTTTGCAAGTCAATTTTTTCTAACTCAGCTACGCGACACAGTGCATGAGAATCTTTCAATTTCCTTTCTAGCTCGATAATACGTTCCTGAGCTTTTTCTAAATTCATCTGTGCTTCTGCAATTTCATTCTGTGTATCAACCTTCGGTGATGAGCCAATTTCACTTGCACTATTGTGTTTTGCGTTTTGCGCTAACCTAGTATTCTCTTCGAGCAATGTTGAAATTTTTTGTTCTAACTGTGTTTTCATCTGTATTTCATTCAATATTCAAAAGCAATCACATACTTGAAATTCATATACCATTTAATATTACGTTTTCCTCTAATTCTTGGACCTTACCCGTAACATTTCATTCTCCATAGCATTTTGTGCGTTCCGTACCTCTTGAATATTGTCTCTAGCTGATTCAACACGCAATTCAAGTTGTCTGATTGTTTCCTTGTCTAAGCTAACTTGCATCTCAAGCATACTCTTTTCTTTTTGGAAGACATCTTCCATTTGTTTTCGTATGCTGTGCAATTGCTGAATTGTGATTTCTTGATATGACATGCGTGTACGTAATGATATGAGCTGCAAAGAGACCACGAGAAAGATTACTATTCAATTTCAATATTGTAATTAGAAATGAATATGGCAGTCATCTCTCAAATACTTCTCCTTTCAGGCGTCGCCATTCAAATGGACTGGTCGCTACAGCTCCCAATTCGGAAGAGTTCATAGATGGAGACTGGCGCGGTTCATTCATTTTTTTACGTTTCAGTGGTGTTTGATCTTTTGTAAATGCCTTCGTTGAAGGCGTATCTTTTCCACTCGGACAGATTCGACGTGCTTCATTAAATTTTTCCATGTTAGTTGACGATGTAGTGCATTCATTGTCATTCTGCCAGACTAAAGATGTTGACGGCGTTATTCCTACACCAGAGTGACGCAGCGGAACACTGTTTGTGTGTCTGAAGTCGTCCGAGGTAGACGTAAAGTCATTTAACATTTTGATAATTGTCGTTGGTTCTTCTTTATCCATTTATATAGTCCAAATATTGAATGAAACTGAAAAAAGACGTGTTGAAATACAAGTATCGTCTGTATTCAGCCAACCAGAGTGTTGAATGCGAGTATTTTTATCAACCTTATTTCTATCGATCATCCACAGCCGTTCAATTTATTTGTTTACCGTTGAAACGGTTGAAACACTCAGGGACAAGCGATCAATCTACGTTGGATCAAATAAGAGAGTTCACTCAATGTTTCAGGTAGGGGAAGATCATTCAATGCTAGATCAGGCAGCACTCGATGGGTATGATCTACCGGGTTGTCAGGCTGTGATTTTTCACATTAATGATCGAGGTTCTCACTATCCTGAATATGTAAAAATGAAAAATTTCGAGATGAATATAGTTTTTTTTGTTTCTGTTCCCGCGAGGTCAGCACTGCAACAGGATGTCTGTAGCACAGCTATAGGGACCAGTGCTGCCGAAACGTGGGATTTTTTTACCTCTTCTATAGTGTAGTTCGGCTAAACACGCCCAGTGCAAGCAAGTGTGTCCAACTGTAACATATTGAAAGATATAGTCAGCACTGCTTAGGACTTAGTGAATCTGAACGAGCCCATTGAACACCAGTGTATCAGTATATCGGAACGCCGCACGGGCTTGAGAAAATTGAGACCAGTGCTGCCGAAACGTGGGATTTTTTTACCCCCTCCATACACGTCATTTATACGTGCTTCAGGCAAGCGCGGCGCTATGGAAGGGGTGAAAAAATCTCACGTTTCGGCAGCACTGGTCACGACGTGTAACGGTGAGATTGAATCAGGTTAAGATCTTTAGCTCAAGTATATTGTAACAACCATTAAATTGGCAACACGATACAGGTGAGTGAATAGTCTCCAGATTTCTGTACAGAATAGATTCACGCCATTGTGCTTTCAATTAAACGATACGAATTTATCATACACGTTGGACATTTATTTTGCGGTGAATAATACTGACCGAATAACACACTTGAGTAAGGCAGCAATACGAAGCACATGGTGAATTGTCTCTATCTAGCAGTTACCCAATTGCGAATTTCATACGGATAATGATTCTATGAGATTCCAATCACCTGTTGATAGGACATGGCAAAAAGGGAAAATGATAGATAGTAGTCGTAAGGCTCAGGGGTCGTAGTGTAACAGCCTTTGTTCCTGGGTGCACATATCGTTCCACAGAACCAAGATTCCTGATTTTGTCTTGCAGAGTTATAACGAACAGTATGTCAACTTTCTGTGGTATTATTGAAGATATACCAGGGATTTCAGTTGATCGATTCAGCAGTGAAAATTTCTGTTCATCAGCGTTCTTCTTGAGCCATTGCCACACTGATCATATGGAGGGTCTAGATGCACGATTTTTCCTATATTTATATCAACAGCAACAAAATCTTTACTGCACTTCCATAAGTAAGACGATTCTTATGAATATGTATGGGCTGAATAATTGTTTAGCGAATACTATTCGAACGGTCGATGGATGTGCACCAATCATCATAAATCACCGTCATGATACTGAAATTTTGTATTTGACAGTAACATGTGTCTCGGCTGGTCATTGTCCAGGGTCTACCATGTTTATATTTGAAACCAGAAAAAAAAGCATACTTTACACAGGTGATTTCAGAATTGATGAGGCTGATTTTGCAAAGTTGAAATCATTACACAATATCGTCAATGGTAAAACAATCCCCAAAAAATTCGATACTGTATATCTCGATACAACTTTTTTCGACACTCGTTTTAATTATTTTCCAAGCCGGTCAATAACGTTGCGGGAAATTTGTAAAGTTGTGCATGATTGGATATCACGAAATCAGAGCAACATTGTCATTCTGGAATGCTCTGGAAATTACGGGTCTGAGCATTTATTCATCCAATTATCTAAAGTCTTGGGTATCCGAGTTCATGTGAAACGGAAGGTTTTCAATAGCTATGCACTCATACCCGAATTAGCGGATTGTATCACTAACGATCCTTATATATCACAACTTCACGCCTGTACGATGAAAAATAATAAAAATGATCTCAAGTGTCGGCCTGATGTGAGATCTGAATCCATCATCACTGTAGTGCCGTCAGCTATGAGATGGGAGAGTATTAAAACGTCGAAGAATATATGTGAATGGGATGAGGGCGGCAAACGATTTTATGCTTGTTATTCGTGTCATTCATCTCGAGATGAACTTGAAACATTCATAAAATACTTTCGTCCGAGAAATATACATCCCTGTGTTTGTTCGAAGCGAATGAGTCTAGAAGAATTACGGAATCAATTGTATCAGGTTATGATGGAGTCAGAAACAAGTTCACTCGAGTATAACAGTCTAGATTTTACAAGATATATAGCTCGCAGTGAATGCAAACCGATAATAATGAATTTGAGTGATGATGATGATGATGATGATGATAATGATGATGATGAGAACTAACACACGACTACGAATACCGCGCAAAAAGCGAACAATTTCATTCAATTTTTCATCCCAATAAATGGTGTAATGGGAGTCAACGCAGTACTCAAGCTGAAGATGTAACATGCTTCCTGGGGCGTGGGTATACAATGTTGCACTCATCATTTGGATGATTGGGTATAGTTATGTGGAATGGAAAATTTTTTTCAAATTTATCATTTAGTCGATCACGGGCATGTCAATACGAATGCTACTGCTCTTATTTGATCGTGGTGTGTGCACGATTTTAGTCTTTGTAAGGCATACGCTGAAAACAAGACAATACAACTGTAAGGCGTAGAGCGCGTATGCCCCTCGCGGGACGAACGGACTGTCTCCAGAAAATGTTCTGACAGAGAACTCGTTGGTAATATATCGGTTTGCACTTGTATCTGACAAGAGTTTTTGATAGTTTTTAAGGAAAATCTGAACAGTGTCGATTTTGTATACATCTGTGATGAAGATAGTTTTGTTCGTTCAAATGCGTAAGGAGAAGTGTAAGGTAATCCAGAACGATCGTAGAATTATTGTAATATCTTTTCATTGTATCAATAAATACGATAATTTAAATTATGTTGTGGATCCTGTTTCACGTCCTTTGTCGCGATTCTTGTATTCTGCATTGTTATCTGCTTCATGACGTTAATTTCACAGTGTTACAGGTGATTTCCAGTTTTGACAAGATTCAATAGATGATCCCAGTTCAAATGGCAATCGATAATCTCGCCCGAGAAAACATTTGGTGTGACAAATCGTCATATGACAAAGCAGAATGTTCTTATTTTGAACGACGCATGAAGGTATGATTTTGATCATAGCGTATTATAAGAGAGAACGGCTAGATATTATGAATACTTTGCTGATAGCCATAATCGTGATCTTGCGTCTCTGTATGTATATTCACAGTCCCAATATTGTCCCTGTCCTCCATTATATATCTCTTTTTCATATGTTATTAACTCAATAACGAGTGCACGGGTATCATATGATGGGAGTGTTGATATGTTCAATACATGTCCATTGCCATAGAAAAAAAATTATCACATCTGCGTATTTATCTATCAATATCAGTCGGTGCGAGGGAGCCGAATGCCTGCTAGCTCAGATGGTCCAGCCAGTGGAAGCTTGGCCAACGAAGTTGCGAAGGCACGGCAACACATAAAACAAGGTTTACAGTGTGTGAGTACCGCCAATTTGCTCCCTTCTTGACTAATGATTCCGTCCCATGTAATATATTTTACAGCACGATAGCAATTGCACATGGTTCTCATAATGGAGGACATGTTGCAGATACTGTAGAATGGTTTGTGCGATCAGAAAAATTCATAACAATCGCATGCAATATCGTCAGAATCTTTCTAGTTCATAAATCATCAGGCAGATCATATTAGTCTCGCGTGTATTGGATGTTTCCCTCAGTGTATTGGGCGTGACGGAATTTTTTTCCCGAGATACCAGACAAGATTCTACCTATCAAGGCTGCATTTTGGATGGATCTTTTTTTTGGTCATTCTATATTGTTCCGTACCTGAAGTAATCAATGGGGATGTTTCCACAAAAGCAATAATCATCATCGAAATGATTCTTATCCAGGCATTTTTATCAACTATTTAACTTGTATACAGTGCTGAGGCCGCGCTTACTGATGTTCTCATTTCGTTCAGGTGCTCATCAGGTTTTGGTATCCTCATACGTTCTTGCTTCACCAGCCATAATTTTTTTGGAGCGTTCAGTCTTTCGAACATTTTCACTCTGTGTGTTTGATGAAAATCACAGATTTAGAACGTATATCAAAACTTCAGTTCATGTCGTAACTCATTTACCAGCTGGCTACTGGCGTTCAACTTTATATGATTTGTTTTCGTGTGTTGCGTAATAGACGCCTGATATGCGATCTCACAATTCTTTGAACTCTCTTCTACATATGGACGCCTTGGTTTTTTTTTTGAGTTCCCTTACTGTGTTTTGAAATTGGGCAGCCGTAGTATATTACATGCGTCGGGGTGATTCCAGATGTGTGTAATAGAGAACTCAACCATTGCAAGTAGGTGTGTTTTCAACCGTGACCAATTTCCGATACAGAATCTAAAAACAAGACTCTATTCGGAAGGTGCAGTAGAAGTCGATACATTTTCTCCTCAAATCTCCCGGTAAATTTTTATTCAACATTCTGGAACCATATCGTTATATGATATCTTCGCATTAGTTCATCGAATGATGATTTAGATACGAATGAACATTCACTCGAAGTATCAGAGTGTTATGTATGGCGGTGCTCGCCGTGTTATGTTACAAAGTATATATTGAAATTGATTTGGGTTGATAACTTGTGAGTTAGTGGGCGTTCAGGACGTGCCCGTATAAGACAACATTGAACTGGTTTTGCGGTAATCTAGAATGAGTGCTACCGCAAAAAGTTCATATTATTCTGAAATTCGAGGAATTATTGTTTTATCGAACTTTATTGAAAATGAGAATAGTTCATGTAAAAAAAAAACGCTATAAGATCGTGATACATGTTGATGAATGAATCGAGTATTCTCCTAGCCCTATCGAGAGTCACGAATTTATAAGAAAATTTTTACAGGGAATATGAACGATAATCGGTTGAAAAATGTGATTTTTTCGAGTTACAAAAATGAATATCATATTTAGATGAATATAAAGTTGTAACGAAGAATTGTATCCTTTCGGTAATTTTTTGGTGGGAATGTAACCTTTATAAACGCAATGACCACATAAAATTTTTTTTTTCTCATAAATTTCGATTAAATTTGATGAAAAAGATGAATATCTATCTCTGTATCAAATGTAGATACAAGTTCGATTCAAATTGTCACTTATAGCGGATTGGATTCGGGAGAATATCCGTGAAGTATAGAATCCATTAGTCGCAAGCTGATTTACCGGCATTCTTCAATTTGTGACAAATGTATATAGTCTTTATAAACTTTAGACCCTCCTGTCTTCAATCCTTGTTCTATGAACGTAGCCCCTAAAATATACCTGGAATAATATGTTTCATATACTTTGTGATGAAACGTATTTCGTTTTCTTGTATTTCGACGCTCATGAAAAACGCAAGAAAAAATGTCTATGTTCCAACTCAGTCAGGTCAAGCACCCAAATTTTTGAGTGATACGACTTTCGAAAAAGGGTTCACGATAGAACATTATAAAGAATTCTTCGGTTCCACAGAGGACTATAAATGTTTGTCACAAATTTAAAAATATCAATGAAACTGTAGATTGGCTCTTCAAAGATTTCATTTTATATAGAGTTGAAATTTAATCCGCTATAATTGAGAATTTGAATCAAAGTTGTATTTATATCGGATGCAAAAATACATATTGATCTTTTTCATCAAATTTAATCGAGTTATGAAAAAAAAAATTTTTTTCCATCATTGCGTTCGTAAAGCTCTTATTTCCCACCGAAAAAATAACCGAAAGGATATAACACTTCGTTACGACTTCATATCCATCTAAATATGATGCTCCTTCATGTACCTCGAAGAAACCACGTTTTCCGACCGATTATTGTTAATATTCCCTGCAAAAAATTTCTTATAAACCTGTAATTTTGGATAGGGCTGAGAGAATACTTAATTTATTCATCTGTTTGTTTCGCGATCTGACAGTATTTCGTGTTGCATGGATTATTCTTATTTCTAAGGAAGGATCGAAACTTTTTGTCTGGATAGTAATCTATCGCACGGCGCCTTTCATAAAAGGTAGATATGATATTAAAAATCATTCGACTTTTCAATCAAATTTCGAAACGCTTATCTCATAGATCGTTGAAATTTCAGTGATCACGTGCTGAATTTGTGGATATCACTACACGAATATTAGGAATGAGAGAAATGATGATATAATGCTATACACCAGGTACTCCAACACTGAGCTTATCGCTTGTATGAGAGTTTGGAGGGGCAAAGAACTGATGCACATAACACATATTGAAGGGAATGAGAGCACTACGATGATTCATCATCAGTGTGGGAGGTCACATCTAAGAAGTGGGAATTTATTTCGCCATGAATCCTAAGTGTTCTAAAGTCTTTTGTGGCGATATTTTGTTGATCAGTAACATCGAAACTCGTTGAACAGTTAGGGAGCACGCATACAGTTCCGGTTCAAAATTGACTTGCACCCATTCATGAGGAATGTGCGATTGGCAAGTGATATAGCATATTGCTTTGCACTTGAAATAATAATCATGAATATTGCATATGTTGTACATGTATAATCTGACACAATGTGTATATTTACGGAAAGGTTCGAATTGTTGGAAGGAAAAGTTTGATATACCTGCGATCGAAATATAATCACTACACAAACAGATTACGCCATAATGTTATGTGTAACAATAATTTATGTGGATTAACGATTGTTGAGTGTTGTAATCACAAATTCTCAGATATTGGGTTCATCCCTTGTTGTTCCCATTTGTCGGAATTGGGTGTGCGATGTTGTAGCTTTCCGAAGCTTTCCGCTGCTTACGTAGTTTTTTTTGTTCTGCACATCCCTATAGGAAATGCTTACAGAGTATCAGGTATTTTCTGTGGAAGGAATTCATTTTACGCGTGGAAGCTATTTTCCTATAATTAGCTCTAGTGAACAATATGTAGAATGGCGGTTGCGATAGAAATCATCAAGATCTCATATAGGGCAAGGATGATATTCGCTAACCCGGGCTCGGTGTTCAGTTCCAAACCAGATATGAACATCACTTTTACCTTGAAAATTGAGGCAGCCGCGTTCGGCCTAACTTTTTCCGAGGTTCCGAATAGTGCAAAGAGTTAGTATTTTTCGTTTCGGACTCATGAAAGTACAGATTCTTCCCCTGTATACTGCGTCATCTCTCTGAGTATGGATTTTCTCGATGTGAATGATCACAAATTGAACATAGGACATTCATAGCTGTAAACAAATCAACAAATGGAAACACATTTACGGTAAACCTCTTAGTCTGTGATAAAGTTTTAGCATTTGCAAAGATTTCACAACTGGATAGCAAAAATCGTCTATACCTTTCACTGACCATGGTAGGTTCGTTTAACGAGTCTCCTGTGCGTACTCCCATAGTTTTCTAGCGAAATCGTCATCCGCTCCGTTTTTCTGAAATCAGTTCTTTGGAGGTTGAATTATACGACTGTATTATATTTTTTTATTCTGTATGACTATGTGAATGACGGTAAATATTAGAATATTTCCATGTCGATATGGAATATTCAGCCTGAGACTAGGAACCAAGGCTAGGATCCTTTGTTTTTCTCTGCTAAGAAAAATGGTTAACTGGAATGCTCAGAATCGAATCATTGGGAAAGGGCTTAATTTCCAAGATGAAAGAGCTATGGTCATATTCTTCGCGGCCATGCCACTCATAACACATAACGCTCATGAGATATATCTACGACTGTGAAGACTACTAGATGAATTATCCACATGTTAGAAAATCTGAAAAATAAAATATAAGAATGATTCTTGCTTAGTCGATGCAGGACTATTCGAGTCCTGTTTGAAAAAGTTGTGACGTGCATTCTGTGTCATTCATATCATATAGAGTTTTATTAACGCTTCTGTTGGATAACACCATTAGTAATATCAAGAATAGGAATATTCAATTCATTTGACGTGTGCAAATATTTGATTTTTCTTACAGCATACAATGTTGATAATTGATCGAATCGTTGATACCAATGGTGAATTGTCATGTACCATTACAGTAGTATAAGTGGGAAGGAATATGTTGTCAAAAATCGAGAATGGTGTGAAAAATAACGTCGATTGTATCTCTTGTTCGTATCCCGTATACGATTATTTTTCATATATCATTTTGTTCTGTCAACAACTCAATTCATGGAAATAAGACCTTGTCTCAGTGATTGATTATCAATTTTGGATCGACAAAATATTCCCCAATGAAAGGCTGTAGAAACATATACCTTATCGAAGTTCACGAGATTAAACTTAAAGACGCAACACGGATTGATGACAATTATTATTTGATGAAAAACGCTTCGACTGGAAATCTTCCGATTTAGATTTCTACATAATTACATCTTTGTTTCAATTGTGTATTGTAACCTGTACAAGAGATAGAACTTCCTCAGAGAATATGGAGCATATTACTACGAACATAAGTGCAGGATCAACTATGACTCGAAGATGTAAATTCATTTTTCGACATCTAAAAATCACATATTTTCAACCTGTGATCCTTCCTATTGAAAGCACTAATATTTTCATAATATCTCTAGTTTGCATAGAAGTCAGGACTTGGTCAAGTTATTCCCTAATATTTGTTCCGTTAGTGCTTTGATTCTTTTCTACACATTGCATCCACCGAAAGTCGGGGCTCAATACTTTACGCATGAATAGTAGTTGTCGAAGCGAGGATGTATATCGATATGTTGAGTTTTGGCTTTTACTCCTCGCCCGATAGCCCCAAAGTGAGAAATGACATGATTATGGAATACATTGGCTACCATCAAGCTATGCAGGGAACTTATCACTGCAGAGTGTTCAATAGTCTGTAGTTGCATGTTGTATTGTTTAAACTGATATACTTCGGTGATGACACGAATCAGAGGCATGATGATATATAACGTTACTCTAAACCGCATGCTAGCTCTCTCGCCACGTTCATTTTTGTATAAAATCAAATATTTTCCTCGTTCGCGAAAATTCTTCAACGACTGTATTGACATTGCTAACATGTTGCATTGAGGAATTGGCAGCCTGATGTCCGGAGTTTCTGAAAATAAATATATATTTATATTTCTTATGCATATATATATTATATATCTCTAATATTTCATTGGTGATTCGGTAATACACAGTATCTGGATTTGCAGGTCACAACCATAGCCGATAACACCATCGTATCCCATGATGATTTATCCTCGCGGATGGCACGCCTTGAGATGGATAATCGGGATCTTCGTACTATAGTGGACTACTTGAGCAAAAGTAATCTTTTACTGTGCTGAAGATGATTATGATATTCTATTTATCTATGCACACTCAATTGATGTGGGCGACGATTTATTAGGTTATGTTTCTTTGCTCTGCTTACCTCATCTTATCCTTCCGGGCCATAGGTCTTGCTGAATTGAACAAAATTGTTGGAAAATTGAGTAACACAGCAATTGCAACTCCTTTTGAAGCAGCTGTTGTTCCACATCCGAGTGATTCGTCTGTACTATCACATGCAACGAAATCAGATGACGAAATTGATCTTTTTGGTTCGGATTCGGATGTGAGTATTTCTCTCATTAATTGATAGTTAAAAAATTATAAGTCTGCGATTTCCTTACTCAATATTGTATCGCTGTATACTGAGCAACAATAATTTTTTATCGATGTTTGGCTCACAATGTCCGACTTTCATTATATTCGTAGGATGAAGATGCTGAAGTTACTCGGATTCGTGAAGAACGTCTCGCTGCTTACGCTGTGAAGAAATCTAAGAGTAAATAAACCAATACGACCTTGAACAACAAATCATACAATTTCACATTTACATTATTAGATGTTGCTTATAACCATAGCCATGTAAATTTCGTAAACATGATCATACAATTTTAATACATGATATAATTGCAGAGCCAGTTCTAATAGCAAAGTCCAACATCATATTCGATGTGAAACCATGGGATGATGAAACTGATATGGGAAGTATGGAAGAGGAAGTAAGGAAAATTGGGTGCGAAGGGCTGCTTTGGGGGGCTGGTAAGATTGCTATAGAATATTATCGTGCGTGTTTTTGTTGACATATTCGCAATGAACATTGACTCTCAAAGTGTTTCGAAACATTTTTGTTGTAGCTAAACTCGTCCCACTGGCATACGGTATTCACAAACTTCAAATATCGTGTGTACTGGAGGATGACAAAGTTTCAGTTGATTGGCTGACTGAGAAGATCGAAGAAATTACAAATTTTGTGCAGAGTGTTGATATTGCAGCATTCAACAAAGTATAGTGCGCTTATTAATAAATCTACTCCATCCAACATGCATATGTAATTTATTTGAGACCTATCATCGGAAAAAAATTAGAAAAACGGAAGTTGTATACATACAATTCTCATTCTGATATTCAATAAATAGGATGTGGGATCGTATTAGCCATGCATAAGTATGAACTGTTGACGAGGCTTATTTATTTTTGAATGTGTCGTTTAACTTTTCGATTCTTCAATTTTTTTCATTTCAACTTCACTTGTAGTACTCATCTGATACTATTGACATGTATTAATGGATGAGTGTATTTTATTGAATCATAACTGAGTTATTTATGGAAGGATTGATGTTCAATGCGTAGAATCTCAGTTGAAATTTTTGCGAATGACAATCTTATTGTTATTGATATCCCATTTTTAAAAATCACTCATTAGTGAAAAGTGAAGGGCATGTTATTCGTATCCAATCGACATGAAGACCACCATTACAATTATTCATGTTACCATTGTCAGCCAAACCATCCACATAGTTTTTGAGTGGTATGTCAGTTGTAATAATAGAATAAACAGAGGAATGTGAATTCGTTAGAATTCAAGCACATCATGCTCATCGTTCATCATACTGTCATGGTTCCCATTCGGCTTGTACGATCATGAACTAGGAATAATGATCTAGGTATCAATCATTGCTATAATATGCTTGTCGTTTCTCCTGCTCTTGGGCTCTCGAGATGGGCACTTCCTTCTTTACCGATGTCGCATCAACTAGTCAGCGAATGGAATTGATTCTCGGTTTCATACGATTATCTATTTGCATTCTACAATAGATCATACACATCTACCTCATTAGTATTAGACGACACATTTTTTTTTGTCTATACGACTTTTTATTGAATATTTTCATTGATTGGAAATATAATAAATATACAAATGAAATGCATAAAAATACATATCGTGACTGCATCAATGACACAGTCCACATATAAATTCTCTCATTAGAATTAGCGTTTAACCGGGTCATTCCGAGTGTATAGTTTTAAGTTTATGTGTAATGCGATTACCTTTTTCGAAGATATATAGTTCGAAAGAGACATATATGTATATCTTCACATACCAATGTGGATGATATATATTCTAATTTAGGAAAATCTTAATGGCAATAAATTCCAGAGAATATAGGATTCCCAGAGAGATAGTTTAGTTGATTATCCAATAACTGAACAGATTTACGTTGTCTCCATACTTGAAATGACAATAAACAAAACAATTACTTATCCTCTACTATCACAACCTTTGGAATCTTTTCACTTTTAATTGTTGAGAAATTGTGACGGTACAAAAAAATTTTGAACGTATCATTATTCTGTATTACCCCGCAGTTTTCGGAGTGAGAGAATCCATTTTAAATATACCTGAATGTTCATGGAATACTCGAGTATCGTCCCAAGAAATTAGTGTCAAAAACAATGTTTGCTGTAGTGAGCTTCGGTTTTCCTCTGATTGTTAAAATATTAGACGGAATTTAGATTAATTATTCTCATAGTTTTTGTGTCACTGATATCTCGACAGAATCATGCGAAACTTCTAGAAAGTACAATATAAAAACCAATGTATGGTTCGAAAATAGTAAGCCAAATTGATATATCAATAAAAACACGGGCACACAAGGAAAAAGTAAAGCGGGCGTTTGACCGAACCGACCTAAGGGTACGTATTTCGACTCACTGAGTCCCAATTCAAGGTCAGTTTGACCTACAAACCTTCAAGATATCGTGAAAACGTTGAGAATCCGGAAAATCGTCGGAAATCAGCAGTTTTAGTAATATAAACAATTTCGTTGGACTGAATCAAGCTTCATTCTTACGTTTCTCGATCCACTGCATACTGAAACAAAGTTTTGCAAAAAAATGCAGTTTTCAGAAAAATTGCAAACAAATTTTTCGATACGAACGAAGAAAAGTTTAGAATTCGTGAAAATCATTTCAACAATCTTCCAATATATTTTGTTTTCTACGCATTTTGAAATGTTATGCGTTCCTTTATTGTAGAGACTTTATCTAGGCATCGAATCGTGTTTCATTTTTTACAATTTATTGACTTTCCCAATTTTGAAGGGTCAACGAGACAAAAAAGTTAAAATGAGGTTCAAAGATATCAAAATACATAGAAATCATACTTGAAGTTGAGCCACGAATTTTTTTTTATCATAAGAACTGCATTCTTTCGCAATTCTCAAGAGTTTCGTGCAATTTTCTGTATATAAAACGGCTCATGATTTGAATAAACTCCGTATTCGTATTTATCGAATCGAAAAACATAAAAATCATGCTTGGTTTAGTTCAACAAATCTTTTTATAACACTAAGACTGCCGATTTTCATTGTTTTTTCGGATTCTCAAAGCTTTTTCGGTGTATTGAGATTGTACAGGTCAAACACATCTCAAATTCGGATTCACTAGATCGAAATATGTACCTTTAGATCGGGCCGGTCAAATGCCATTTACACCTTTTTTCTTTCGTGTGTCGGTGAAAACAATTTGTGTGGATGTACAGTGATTGCTCAAAATGTTCGTGCCGCGTTGCACAGTCCGCGAAAACTGAGAGTATTCCCAATGATGTCACTCTCAATTCCCGCGGACTTCGGAAATATACAATCTATCGCGAAACGGATTACCACCAATTTTTGGTCTTGGTCGCTCTGAAGAAATTGATTTTTCGACTCATTGATACATTTATAGCGGCAGTACACATATGGACTTTCCTATACTCGTTACATTCGTCAAGTGATGGAAAACTGAATCATCTTTATTTGATGAATCAATATGGTTGAATTCCCACATCCGACTTCGAATAAATGATGAAACTGCGTTTATTCGAGGTGACGCAACCATTCAAGTGAAGTGCACAAACATCTTAAACAATCTCAAATGGATCCGCTGCTATCACCAGGGAATACCATCATGTTCTCAGCTCCAAAAGATGGAGTGGGAGAGCTCCTGGCATCTAGTGATGCTCTGCTTGTTGAACTGAAACTGCTAGAACTGAGATCTTCATAGCTCGCTATGGATTGGCTCCCACCTGGAATCATAATTTTCACTGTACTATTTTCTATTATTTTCAGAGTTTATTGATTCACGTATATGAGCGGCAATGACGTCATAATAAGACAGAAATATTCATGAATATTTTGAAAAATATATTCCAATAAATTTGATTATCGATGTCGTTCACATTGTCTCAGCACTAACGGAGTGGTTCATTAGCAGTGTCACGGGAAAGGACTGTTGATTGGTGTTCGATCCGTTTAAAACTCCAGGTCTATTTTTCATCCAAGCAATATCTAATGGATACAAACCTCATGTAGCTTTTTTTGCTCAATACTCAAAATAATCAATTGCGATGGGAAATGATTCAAGATCTCATATATTTGTATAATTTACTGCGAGTACTGATAGTCGATGGTTGTCCTACAGAATCTGATCATTTGAATTGTTTGAGCTTCATCAGCCGATGCAAACTACTAAACAATTCCGACTCGTTTACGTGTCATGAGTTTATACCTTCATTTCTCATCCATTCATTCTCCGTTTCCCATATCTTACTTTAAATCCAAATTGAAACCTTCGATGTTTTCGAAACAATCCAAGATTCAGTATGTCGTCTCATGAACATATAGAGTCTACATCACCAATTTTTATTCTGTTATTTTAGAAACTGTGTTGTGACAGAATTTATGATGAATCGAGAAGCTCTTCAGAATCTCTGTGACAAGTGGTAATGCAGCTCTGCTCACTCTTTGATCTGCTCGAAGTTTTCTTGCGCCGAACACACTCTCATATTAAGGCAACACCCAACCTCGTTGTTTCATCTCAATTTCGTTTGGGTCATACAATATACATGGCATTTATAATTGAGCCTTCAGGAGGAATACAGAAATAACTTTAGTGCTCTCATATTATAGATGGAATTTCTGTGATCGAGCTTATCGACAATTTAAATTAATAACATACTGAACACATCACATCCCTACCTGACTTAGTTCATTGTAGATAATAGAAGATGTGAGAGTCTTCTTTTTATTCAGTGATATACTACGCTCACTTTCATCATGCAATTCCCCAGAATATACTGTAGCCACACTTAAGCTCTATGATATATTTCTAGTACATATCATTATGATATATTTATTCGTCTGAATATTTTCATCGAATCAGAAAATCTCTAATGAAATTTGGGTCACCTTCATTTTGTTGCTCTTGAACGATCATTATTACGTAATCTGCGTGAATGAACTCCTTATTCTCTCTGAATTTTCTGGGAATCGAAAGTTGTTTCATCCATCGGTAAAACAACAACGAACTGTTAGATCATTCGAAACGTGTCAAAGGTACCCGCCCACCGATCATGAGATCTTCGTCCAAACTAATGATGGCGAAGTTGAATTCCAATATTGAATTGACTCCAGAACAGATCATATATACATTTTGGGTAGAAATAAATCTACTTGTTGTTTTACATTGTGATTCTAAATTTGTAGTCGCTCTAGAGTATTACGTTGTCATAATATGATAAATTCCGGGGAAATGGTGAGAGGGATATACAATATGTGTATATTTATATACGTAAACCCGGACACGAGATTAACCCAAATATTTGAACGCAACTCTGCATATATTGTACAAACAAAAGGATATGTGGTGGATTCAGGAGTAGTTCTCGGAAACATCCCTCACCATTTGTGATTTGTTTGAATGTATCACAACCAAAAGACTAGTGGAGTAAATTTCCATACAAAATACTCCCTTAGAGAATCTATACACCTGGGAACATAAGTTGATATATAACATCAATAGGAAATCAACTTATTGTATGTGCCTACGACGTTTTTTATAAATTTCCCTGAGATGAGAAATAGGTTCAATTTAGTTTTAGTGTGGCGAGAATCTTCCATAATTCCAAATAATGGATGAATGTGCCGGTTGTGCGTAAAAATTCGCAGTACAGAGTGACTGTGATAAGAGAGTGGACCAAAGTGATCTGTGACGACGAGATCCGTTTTATCCGAAATAAACTTCGGGTATTCTGTTCAGTACTCACATGAATATACATTCAACTTCAATTATCACATATCTAACTATAGCGACATTAATTGACTACTTGTTTCATTGAATTATTGGGCTCGTTCAGATTTACTAAGGTTCACAAAGATTTTAGTATATTCTATTGCATAAAATGAATGTGTCCAACCATAACATATTGAAAGATATATCTATGTATATATTTAGTCAGCACTGCTTAGGACTTAGTAAACCCGAACGTGCCACTTGATTATGAATTGATTATAGGTAATGTATATACACATATACTTTATTCGATACGCTTCACTTGCATGAGATACATATTGGACTACATATTGATTTACAGATAAAAACGTAACTCAAACTGAAGCGGTAATTTTATAGTAGAGCGGAGTTGGCAGAGGATGAAAGTAGCCCATCATAATACTGGAGTTTCTCGAGGTTTGCACGCCATCCTAAATCCAAACGCAGGAAATGTTTCTTCATGATATTTGCAGAACATGATATTACATAGATGTCTCTCTATTACTTATTATATCATTGTTCATGGATAGACGTTTCTCCTCAAGTGTAATCTCCGTGGAAATATCAAATGGATTAGATATTATTCTTATGAATGTCTTTCGATCCTATGATCTTTGTTCTCCATGGAACTGATATTCTATTAAATTCGGCAATAAGATGTTTCCGTTTGAATGTTCATAGATAATCGAAAAGTGCTGTGAGAAATGTCCAGATGAATTAGTGTCATAATATAATGGCTGGTCGATAACAATTGATATTATATTTCTATTTGTATTGTGTGAGGTGACTGAGAGTTTAATTTCGTCGTCATTAATCGATCCCCGTAACTTGCATGAAAAGAATGTAAAGGACAAGGCTTGCCCCAGGCATATCTACACAGTCCTCTACTCATCTGCGCTTTTTTTTTTTCGATCGGTTATTTTTCTTTCCGACAGTGGACCAAGAAGGTGAGGCGGTGATCGAACTTTTTTTCTCAATGTCTCTCATTCCTCCATCTTCTTCGGTATCCATAGGGATCACATTCGCATTCAAATCATCGTTTGAACAAGAATCATCGGCAGCTAATTCCTTCCGGCAATTGCTGGCTGGTTCGGCGCTCAAATTATTCGCAGATGAACTTTCATCAATGACGAGAGATTCAGCTTCAATATCACCATCATTTTCGTCACTTTTTTTTCCCTCGACACATTTAATAGTACCGCTGTTCACATCACCCTCTGATTTTTTCACGCTCAGCATTTTGCTTTCATCAGGGTTACTTCTGACTTCACTCACATCACCATGTACTGTACTAGTATTGAAGTCACTTCGTATGAAGTTGGTGGGGTTGAGATTGGAAAATACTTTCTTGCTTCTTTTTTTGGATGATGTCTTGTCTGAACATGTTACCAATTTAATCCCATTTATCTCATTCTCTGTCGTTTGTTTCGGTATGACTGTTGGGTTTTGAACTTGTTCAGCAATCGCTCCTTCTTCAACGACATGGTCTACCTGTACACTCCGAATGATGGGTGACCAATCGCAGAGATCTCCCGATTCCTCCTCGCAACCACTTATATTGTTCATCAGGGTATTCTGTTTGACGATTTCTTTTTCGACACCAATATCTTTATTACGTCGAGACTTTTTCATTCTGGCCATCGTCGCATCTTGGCACGGTACTAAGATTTTACATTCTGGCATAATTTTGTTCGTACTCGCCATCTCTGCTTCTTGCATTGCATCAATATCAATAATCTCGACTGAATTGGACGACGTTTTCTGCAAATTTGACCCTGTGGAGACTTTCGAAATACGTAAGCGTCCTTTCCTCGGAAAAGTCTGTGAAATGGTTAGATCTGACGACCAGTCTTTTTGGTCTGCACAACGATCAATTTCCTCAGATAAATCTCTTATTGGACTATTACTCATGTTCCAATTCTCTTTTTGATCATGGAGTTTAACAATCACTGTGTTTTCGTCATTCTTTTGACTACCTCTTCCAACTACTACCATATCTTTTCGCTTTCTGGATGTTTTAGACTGTGTTTGAGATTCCCTACTTCCTTCTACAGGTTTTGCTGATCTTTTCTCTGTTAAATCATAATCAAATGAAGATTTCGTAACACATCTAGACACCGACGATTCCGAGAATGGCGACGGATCCACATCAGTCAAATCAGAATGTAAATGGTGGTTAACACCATCTTTTGACGGTAAGCCAACTCCAGGGGGTGACTGAGAAGTTTGTTGTCGTCGTTCGGTCCCATCGCCTTTAACCATTGCTGATAATTTCGCTTTATCAGATAATTCCGACAATTCAGATGTATGAATATGCTCTAAATCATCATCTGATGTAGTACTCTTGCTGTTATTTCTCTGTCGCGAACACAGGGTATCTTGTCCCCCGATAACATTGACGGAGGTTTTCATCGGGCTTGAATCATCGTCAAACAGTGCATTAACATCATCAAGACTTCGTATATGTTCAATATCATCGTCGGATTGATGCGCATATGCCATGTCTTTGGTATAAAAGATATTTGGTTCGATAATGTCATAATCCATACAGTTCATCTCATCGAAAGGGGTTAAATCTTGTGGAAGAGAAGCGACACCGCATGCAGTAGCAACTGATGCTTCCATTGGCTCTATTTTCAGACAACAATTTGTCGGCATCACTTTTGTATTTTTTTCCATGTATTCTCTTTCCATATCATTTGCATCACGAGCCTTTATATACATCATTGGCGCTATCGGGTCACTCATTGCCATGGTTGTTCCTTCAGTAACAACGCTGTCTTCATGTTTGTGCGGCAGATGTTCAGAAGATTGCTCTATGTTTGTAATGACCACATGCTCAATTGCCGAGAAACTTGCGGCATTTTTGTCAAGACTTCTAGTGGCTTGATCGAGACTCTCATCAGTTAGATGATCTATTGCTCTGCGACAATGTTCCGTGGCAGTCAGAGTTGTTATTGCATTTTCAATTAAAACGACACTATCCTTCGTATAACTGACAACGCATTCTGCTTGAGTGGTGTTTCTTTCTTGCATTTTCACCGTCTTATATGACTCTGCTTTTTTATTCCAATGACCCTCGTTTGCTCGTGTCATCAAACTATGAGGTATCTCACCGGGTTCAGCATAGAGACTCAGATTCGATGGGATATCACGGAAGGCATCAGCTCGCTCGAAATCAATCGCATTTTTCCCCGAGCTCATTGTTACTGCTTCAACACAAAGAGATTTTTGTTCTTTCACGTCCTTGATACTTGCATATAGAATATTATCGCACGCAAGTTCATCTGTAGTACGCATTTCCGCACAAATCCCTGTCAAATCACGCAGGAGATTGCCTTCAGAATCGAAATCCCCGAGAGAGGCTGGGCCTTCTTCAGCGCACACGCTTTTAGGCGCCTCTGAGACGTACTCCTGCCTTTCATCAAACTCTTGATTTGAGCCCGCGTCTTCCTCGTCGGCCAAGACTGTTATAACGGTGCCCAAAGGGTTGACGACTTTAGTAACCGGATGTCCCACCCTCTCAACTACCGAACGCCTCCCTAGTAACAGAAAAAGCCGTAGGCAGGTATCAATAACGAACTACGCTCATCGCACTCCAGGTCGAATGAATTTTTATTTAACAATGAGTGTCCTATCATCACTGTAAGATGAGACCAGTTGTTTCTGATAGGTAAACGGTTTTACAATAATAATAGTACAACACCGAAAATCATTCAATAAAACACATCGTCAATTTGATATTCTTGTAAAGTCAAAAAGTATTGTATATATTCCCATTTTGAATGGCGCAGCCACATCGACGCCGTGTAGCTTATGTTGAGCTTGTATATATGAACAACCGGATCTACGTTATTTGTGTTCGAATACTTCGAAAAATATGGAAAATTAACCAATTCCCTCCCCAAATCTGAGATTGTTGTCCGATCTCTCATCGAAAATTAAAATAGCTTTCAAGCTTCAGACAACTTTTTATTTTCTTTGACATTATGTGATAGAAATTGAGCAACTGAGTAACAGAGGAAATTGAAAACACGAAGGTAACGGACGAATTGAATCCTCATCGATGATTTGTATAGAAGTGCTGAAAAATCTACCTTGAATGCTATAATAATTTATTCACCAAGAATTTTATGTGGGAAATGTAGATGAATTGCTGGCTACTTCTGATTCAGATATTAGGAGGATAAAAGGGGTAATGAATTAATTGGAACCAAACAAACTGAGGCATATGCAAAATGAGTAGCAGTCGACAGAGGTCACATGATCAAATACAATGGTCAGTTAGGTCTCTGAGTGGTTTGGATTTCATGTGTTACACATGCGATTATGAAACAGATTTTTCATTTCATTAATCCATCCTACACGACAGGAGTTTTTTGATCTCCGCTCGATCTCTTCACACAAATGAGACGCCAGATTCTACAATGTAGTAGTTACTACTAATTTTACTTGAATAATTATGCGCAATCACTAATTTCTAATCATTTGCTATATCCGCTGATCGCACTAAACCAGTTCATCCAACATTCCGAGATAAACATAATACGGCAGATACCAGATTCGTTGGTTGAATATATTGACGAGAAACATGTGTATTCGACTATGTTTCTCCTCGATAATAAGCTGTAGATTTCAACATATATCAAGAACTCAAATTTTCCCAGATAGAATTTGACGACCTCTCACAATTTCAGTTCAATTTGCTTATGAATTTACAATCTTGTCTAATGTGACGGAATTCGAATTGAGCTCTAAGTGATGTAGCGATACAGTCCGCCGAGATTTTCACCGCGAACGTATTGTACGAAAATGAAAGTGAATACGTATTTCAACAGAATACAATTTGTATCATTTCAGTACTAGGGTTTCTACCGTTACGGAGAGCTGGAGGATAAAATTATCGACGATACCTGCCTCTGGCCAGTTCTGTTGGATCGGAATCTCAGTTCATATACTTCTATTCCATCCAATGAGAGGTGAACTAATGAGTCTTAGTAACGACTTTGCGGGATCCAATTAGTTTCTAATCGTAGATTACATAATAACCGTATTTCCGCAGCCGAAATGCTTAATTGTCAATCGACAAACTATCATGCGATGGAGAACGATTTTTACATTTGTTTTAACGCCGGACGGGTTGGATTGGTGTCCAACTCATATACTGCGCAGCAATATAGCGCGTACTAAAAATATATGTCAAAATATTGTTATATTTTTGTCCTCCTTTATTTATTATCAAGACTTCAGCTTGGCAGCGATCCATGGAATTTTGAGCACTCACCGAATCAAAATGAACATTTGACTAGAGCTCCTATCATCATGTACTTGAGCAGTTCGTATGAACCGTCATCGATTGATATAAAATGCGTGATGAAGATGATTCAAATTTCGTCTTGTAAGCATACCTGGTATCCGATTAGATACAGTCGAAGTTTCAAGCATGGCTTCTGCTAAATCTTCACGCAATTGATTTTCACCGTTGCCCATAGGAACACTCTCACCCTCCAGCGAATCTCCATATACTTCCATGAATCTTGGTGATTGTTCATAGCTACCTACGAAAGTGCCAGAAATTATCCAGGTCAATTTTATATCACATTTTCAGTCTATTATTCGTGTAGATGAAGAAGGTATCGATATCTTGGTGATATGCTCTCTCCCAACTCGTTTACGGGGACAATGAGTCACAAAGATGGCATGGGTCATATGCATGGATATGTATTTCTTGGGAATTGAAAGATTACCCGAAGTACTTGCATCATTTGTATGCTAATGTACGCCATGATATTTTGTAAAATATCCATGATTGCTGCGCATTCAAAATCTAGATTCACTTGGGAAGTTTCGCTTCATTATTTTTTCCAGAATATAATAATAATGGGAAAGCAAGCGTTCATACAAATTGGTGAATGTTGATCTTACATGATGAATATTTCTTCTTTTTTGTACCGAATACGAATGCCTTATGCTATTTCATAGCTCGATAACCACTCGATAGTTCATTGAGCAACTGTCTCTGAGTTAATACTTTCTTAGTATATATTATCATGTTTATTGAGTCGATCAAAGTGAATTGGACAGCCAAACGGTACTGTTTGGCAATAGAGAATGGAGATTTGCACATGTGTAACATGAATTCATTCTACTGATTCTAAAACAGCAATAATATGTTTGGATAGAACTCCGGAATGGCTCGCGAGGATGAGGAAGGAGTAAGATTAATGGTATGATAGAGCTACTTACTTCCAGAGCCATCTGTGAGTATAGGAAGGACAGGTCGTGTAGCAGCGTGGGGCATATTCACGGGGTTGGATCTTGCCGGCCGAGTGCTTCCGCTTATTCCGATCTCAGTTGCATCAGATTCAATCAGGTTTGCACTAGAGCGTATTTGTGAGACAACTGTCATCACTATTTTTCATTTGCCGTCGCGGGCATTAAAATATAATTAATCGTTCGTACTCACCCACTGGGTGCATTGTATGTTTTGAATACGAATTGTGGCCCCATCCAAAGTCTTCTATGCGGGCCCGCGTGAGTTACAATTTCCACTTGACTTAACCAACGATCTTCAACATCCTCCCATTGTTTCAAACTCCTTGTAGATTGTGCAATATTGAGTAATGAACTTGATGGAAGTAATGGCGGGAGAATTTCTGCAGAATTTGGCATCCTCAATAATGGCCACTGGCCTTTCGCTTCCACGTCCAATTCGATCATTGTATTGTCACACACTTTTTCTCTTGGGATACCCGATGTTGGCTTCGGCTCCAAATCATACTGAATCATATTTCCATGACATGCCATTATGAATAATGAATCGACGGCACGCTTCGTCGCTTTCATTGTAGAATCACGTTGCATGAAGGTCCACGCCCGTGATGGTGCAAAGCATGCACAAATTTTCAAGGGTAATGAGCCATTGTCGTCAGAATGCAATCGTTGCCTTTGTTGAGGTCTGATGAACAAGAATATCATTGAATCAATTAGTCTGAGATTATAATTTAGATTAGAAATACAAGATTGACGACAAATTCTTATGTTGACGAACTATGGAGATGGTACTACCTAGACTGCGTTTGGTTATTTGTATGGTTCAACGACGAAGGCTGGCGAATCTGAGCGAGTGGATGGAGCACTGTTGGGTGCGGATAAGGTGGGAGTCTCGGATTAGAATATGGATGAACTGCGAGCGGTATTTCAACATGAGGCACAGGTGAGTGGGATCTTGTGCTGTCGTCTGTGAGACCAGCGCTCCTGTGAAATCTTGAGAGTCTATTGACCACATGGGGTGTGGAATGGGTTCTCATACCGACTGAGCCTCCGTAAGGTGCAACAGGAAACACATGAGTAGTTCCCCGAATTGTAGACACTGCAGCCCATCTTGTGTCGGATGAAAAAACCATATCCTGAGAAATTTGAATGGAACATTCATACTAGATGCATTGCGATCTGACTTGTCGTAATTGTTACTGAGTAAATAAGAAATTAACACATAAAAGCACAAAAATTAAAATTGATTGGATCCATTCGGATGAAGGAGACTAACTTGTACTTTAGCAGTAGTGTCACCTCGATGTAATACGTAAAGGTGATGTACTGCAGCTAAGGATGGTCCACCGGGATGAGGCTGAATTCTAAATACGTGAAAATCATGGCCTCTTCTGTCTGCTGTCATTAGGATCGCACCTGTGAGATCAAATGTCATGGCTACAACTGCATCATTATGTGCTGTGAAATGCGCGATCACAGTATCCATTATTGCCTCCTCCGAATGTTTTTTTCGTTTTGAAGTTTGAAGATCTAAGATTGTTATAACCCCAGGTTGTGTGACATCGCTTCCCGTGTTTATCGTTATGGGAGCTGCTGCTGTTCCTGTCAAACTCGAAGCAACACTCTCACCAAGACCACGTAGACCTTTACTTAAGGATTTCGCAGCGTATAAAACGGCAGCAGTATAACTAGGAACACCTTCGCCTTCACTCCCACCGCTACTACGCCGAGCAGGTATCAGCTTCTTTTCACTGTAAGCTAACCATCTCGTTCCTAATGCCACTGGATTGGGATTTGGTCCAGGACATGGATAACAAGATGTTACAGTCAGGATATCTTCAAATGTTCGAGCGTCAAATACAGCTATTCTTTCAGAGAATGTTACAACGATTGATCTCCTGTTAGCTAGCACATCACACACTTGATTTTTGAATTTTATTGTTTTTGTTTGCTCGCCAGTTTTCAATGAAATAAAGTTAACGCTGCAAAACTGCGGCCCAGCTCCGCCGGAATCACAAATCGCTATCAATGGACGCTTATCACAATATGGATCGGGGTGTTCTTCGGTTGTTATTGGGTTCGGAAGAATTCTCAAAATACGGACAATACTCTGTCGCCATGACAGCAGTTCAGTTGCTTCTCCGGAAGCTGCCACCACCCAAACCTGTTGTAAAGTTGAAATCATCAGAATGGGCAAAACTATTCATAATAGTTGATAACTCATGTTTTCCTTGCTTCATGTTAAATGAAATTCGTGGTATACCTGCACACCACTTGTATACCCCAAAACGAGCAGTAGAGGAGATGTATTGGAACCTTCGATGTAATCTGGGCACACTGATGCATCGTTCACGTCTGAATACTCGAATCGCGCCCATGTGATGGATTCTTTATTCTCCGAATTGGGTCCTGTAGTGTATGCCTGTTCAGATGCAATAGTCACCGAAATAATTATTCAATATTGTCATATGGATGTTGATACTCATCGATGAGATCATTGCTGGTGAAATCAAATCATACGCAAACGAGAAGTGAATTGAATCAAAAAACTGAAAAAGTTTTTGCATTGCATGGGACACACCTTTTGAAAAATCTGATGGATTTCGAAATTCAGTTTTCAGCCGAATTTTTTGGTATATTCCATAAATTTACATTATAATATTCATCACGATCTGTTATCATTGAAAATTTTTGACACCTATCATAAATTCAGTTGATTCACTGGAAATCAGTCCCACTATCCGCATAATTGAGGTCTTGATAGTTTGAATTGGAATGGATGTGATTAGAGAAAAGTGTTGTCAGAATGACAAAAATTAAAATTTACTGAACTTCATGAGAGTTCTTCGTAAAATCGTCAAGATTCCGGAATAGTATCGGTGACAATTTGTTTTGATATCATTGTTGAATCTGCGAATGAATTTTAACCCCTGAATTAGCGATCTCGGTTTTCCGATTTCGATTCAAAATTTTTACTTCGTGGGCAATTTTCTCCCTGAGAAGATGTCCTGACTTTTGCAGTATCTATGAGTTCAGTATCATATCTTTATTTATAACTATAACACTCATGACATGTTTTCAGAAAAGTTGTTTCACACGAAGTAAAAATTTCGAATTGGAATTGCAAAACCTGTCATTTTTACTATTCTGATAAATCTCTTGTGAATAGTTCTTTTGACAACTTTTCTTGAGAGATCAATGCTTCTTGGTTGCTCGATTGACAATGTGGTGACTGATATCCTAATAACACCAGAAATACTAGTTTTATGTGGCATCTTGGGAATAATTGAAAATTATAAAACTCTCGCATATGTTTCTGGAACCAGATTTACTGGAGACTCAAATTTTAAGAGAGGTTTCTCTTCCAGATTTGCAACTGAAGTGATTTATCACCTGGTCGAAGCTTGGATACTCACTTGCGGCACTATATCATTTATAATGCCTGCTACACTGTCGATGATAGACCGATCACTAATCGGTTGGGGCGAGATAATTTGCACACCTTTATTTTGACCTCTTCTTGGTGATTCTGCCGACATTTTGTTATTAACCAAGAACCATTATCTAGAAGAGAAAATATCCCGTTTGTTGATATGCATTGATAGTGTTGCGGAATGATCCTGCAACTAAATGAACATATCCAGAGATGAAGAGATGCCACCTCTTAAGGGATCGGCTCAAAGTCACTATAAGATATCATTCACTGCCTAGATATGACAACGCTACCACGATTACGTAAATGTCATCAACAACATATCGCTAATACAAATTGAACAATTGAATATTTGTATTGTTCATTGGACGAGCACTTGGTATTGTTACACGACAATAAAAACAGATAGCGCATCGAATGGAGATTCATTTCATCCGATCCTAACTTCACGTTTAGGAACATTGATATGGGAGAATATATTCGTAACGAGCATTTATAAATACGTGCGCAGTCATAATGGAGTTTATCAGTTTTGCTCTGCGTGAGGAAAGCGACAGTTCACAGCTGTTTGCGCGCGATCAATGTATATTTCAATATTTCACTCATCTACCACTCACATAAATATTGTGATCATATACTTATCAGTAATTAATATTGTTACCGAGAATAATCAGCACATCACTTACATTGTCACGAAACTATTTTTTTGACAGTAATAAAGACACCTTCAAGCCACCACCACGTCCTCTATTTGCTCTTATTCACAGCTTGCCTCACAACTCTTCTTTTTTTTTGACGACCTTCTGATGCGTCATAAGTATAAATACATTGTTATACTATATATGCGGGTGACACCTAAGCCATCGAATACCGGAAGCGCCACACGGATTAGTTTTAGAACACTTATACTATCAATGGTTTTCACTATGACGATTGACTTATCGACTCATTCAATGATTAACTGCCCTACATCTATGAAATGTCATCTATGAACAACAAACTTCCGAATAATTTTTATTCACATCCATTAGTGGTATACTATATCAGTCGATTCACAATTGTTCATCACGAATACAATACTATGTGAATCGCGAAGTTTGCAGGCGAATTTTCGAGAACAAATATAATTGATTTATCAATGATGTGCATTCGTGACCACTCAGACCACTCGTAATATTTATACGTGTCAACGGTCAGAGTGCTATGAACCAGTGAAGCCAGATTCTGTGATAATGTTACCCTTTCCACGTGGTCAAACCAATAGCGAATACAAGCGAATAGCTCATGCAGCGATTCAGATGGCTTATTTGCCATGGGTTTGGCCCTATAGAGAGGGTAAGATTTATGCACGGTCTGATATTACTGCTTTAAACGTATGTTGAATGATTTGGCGCCACAGTTTTGAACCAGGAGAACTTCGGTGGCCGTGCACCAGACTGCGTTCACAGCGCTTACGACGTGTAGACTGTTAACGCGCGGTCTGATTCAGTGAGTGCGCTTGCGTCTGTTGGCAGTGGGAGCTTTTCATTAAGGAGGTACACTGGTGTTCATTAATGCCTGGTTCGATGATTTTCCACTTTTGCTCGGTCTTGTTAGTTTTATACTTCAGGGCGACTATCTGTTGGCGGAACTGCGAGAAAGAGGGTATATGAATGTAGGCAGAGCGAAAATAAATGTCTTTAGAACGGTTTTTAGTTACGCCGAAAAAGTATTGTCACAATTCAATAACATTTTCATCCGGAGGTTACGATATTCATAGTTCATATGGATAAACAATAAAAATAAACTGCACATTGTGAAGTGAAACTGAATAAATGGAAAAACTCTCTTATACGATGACTTTAATGAGCATCGAGCATTGAAAAATCACTATTACAGTGAGGAAAAGCCGCTGCTAAACAGGTAAATGAGTTCGATTGATCACAAAACTTACTCAATACTTTATACTTGGCCGAAGCATGAACGATCAAGGAAAATCACAACTTTTCTGC
>JABMBR010000519.1:0-32561 GCA_018881525.1 Meteorus sp. PSUC_FEM 10030008
ATATATATAAGAGAAGATACTTGTGAGTAAACAATAATTTACCTCGAGTTGATGAACTCAGGGCAAGATCCTCTTCCAATATGGAAGCATTGATTCCTGAATGCAATGATGAGAATTCGGAACCATTCACAATTTTAACACCAGGACAACTTTCCGCGTGCATTGTCGTAACAATAGCAAATAATTTCTATCCAATCCTAGGAAGACAATGTAATTGTCATGTTATCTGACTTTTCATTGCTTACTGCAGAATTGTGTTTATGCATAGATAGAATAATAACTATTATTATCCTGTCTCATCTTAGCTTGTGAGATTGCTTATGACAAGTGTATACACATAAAATATTCGTGATGAATATTTATATTTGTGCATTCGGAGAACGAGAACAGATTTTGTAACACTATGGACTATAACAATGATTCTTCTATCACGAGGCACGAATAATTATGCCCGATATGTACACGATGGAAAACATGATTTATAACGTCTCTATGTGAACGGCACAACGATCTACCCACATCTGTGATACAATGTACATATACGACCTCCCCGATGAATACGTGCGCACACGTATATTAATATATATCCACTTAACCTCCAAAACTTTTCATAGGTGTCGAAAATAGGAGCGTTGTATTGTTAATCAATGCAATTGTTGCATTCCAATTGTGAATCTTCTACTGAATAAAACGTGTCACCGTCGCTTATGCCAGTAACAATAGTTTTTTTTTGTTATTTTCCTCATCAACATATGTTGGCGCAATTTTTTTGATAATATCTTATTGGCTATACAGGTGGTGTGAAGTGCGTGAGCGCACATGAGCTTCGAGGACTCGCGGGAAAATATGAATCAAAATTAAATACACTCGACAAAATAAGAATTTAAATTCTAGAAATGTTTTATTCACACTATAACAATTATATATACAATTTGAAAGAAAATAAATGCCCAGAATTTCGTTGTTGGACTCGAAGTATTTGGGACTGGGTATTTCTCTTTCATCTTTTCACGATGAGTTATATTGAAAATAACGTTCGAATATTCCTACAATTAATGACATGATTAACTTTTCTGTAATAAAGTTTTACCCACATTGTATGCATTCAAAAAGAACTTGTAAAATATGATTAAAAAAAAAAGAATAATATTCATATTCATAAGATCAAAGATAATAATGATGGTAGAAATAAAAAAAACCTACAAAGAAACCAGAGATATTTCTCTGCTATGAATTTAAATGGCCTCACATATAGCAGAAATAGGTATATTGTTTAATCCATCAACTTTAACGTCTACATAATGCAAATATTTGATATAATCAGTTCTGCTGATTATAACTCGGTCCTGGGATTATTGCTCTAATCTCCATGGAACGAGAAAAAAAGTGATAGACTTTGATAAAATGTAAAGTAGACAAAGTTAATGATGCCATCATGCAGCAATGTATTAATATATAACATTCAAATTGTTCCACATGTCGGTTTTGTGATAAGAGGAAATTCATTTGCATTTTCGCAACTTACATGCCAAATCAGTTCCTCATTAATTCCGAAGTTGGTAATTGACAACTTCTCCATTTTAAACGATATCAAATCAATGTTAAGATTATCCATGGTTCTATTACGTTGTTGTAAATATTTTCGTGCCTTCTGGCAGTATAACTTCTTCATCTACATCAGCAAGAGTGACGAGTGGCAGAATGAGTGGCATAAGTATTTCTTGTTGCATCACTTGATGTGTACCTACTTGATCTGGATGCCGTGTTATTGTGATTGTTTTAATATTTTTCGACTGTACGACTTGCATAGTGGGTCCAACTGTTTGAGCTAATCTAATTGTCTGTTGGATTGGACTTTGTGGTTGTTGAATGATGGTTGTTTGCGTCGTAGGCTGAGTCTGATTTTGGGTCTGTCTCATTTGATTCTGCAGCATATTCTGTTTGCATCTCTTGCTATGTGCATAGCGGCTTCCATTATTGTTGAATCTTCGATCGCATGTTGGACACGCATAAGGTCTTTGTCCAGTATGAATAAAAACATGTTCTTTTAATGATTTGAGACGTCTGAAGTTCTTCGGACAATATTTGCAATGGTATTTGGCTTCACCTGTATGTGATGTCAAATGATTTGCGAGTGTGTCAGCACGAGCAAAAGCTCTGGCACAATATTGACAGCTATAAGGCCTCTCTTGCGTGTGTGTTCGCATGTGCATCTTCAAGTAAGCGTTTGTTGTGAAGGGTCGTGCACAAACTTCACATACATACGGTTTGATACCATTATGTGCACGTAAATGAGCAACCAGGGTTGTGGATTGTGTAAAACTCTTTGAACAAATTTCACAGAGAAATCTTTTTGCGCTGCTGTCTGTTTCTTTATTTTTCTTGAAAGTTCGCTCGTGCTTGGTTAAATGTGTCGCCAATTGCTCTTCTTTGATGAATCGTTTAGAACAGCGAGTACATTTATATGGTTTTACCATATTATGTTTTGCCACATGGATTTTCAAGTGCTCTCGACGATAAAACTTCTTGGGACAAATGTCACAAAGATATTTCTTACCTTCATGTACTTGTATATGTCTCAATAAACCCTTTCGGGATGTGTATTGCTTATTACATTCAGTGCACTCCAATCCAACAATGTCAGTTCGTCTCTTCCGCGCTATCTTCTCCCCGCGTTTCCTCTCCTCGGATCCCGGTTCTAGTTCTCGCAAATCTTCTTCTGTTAAAATTCCTTCATCAACGTGCTTGGATCTATGTTCACGAAGGATCTCATTGTTCTCAAATGTATCACCGCATATATTACACTTCCTCACTTGATTAGGATTCTTCTCTGAGCATTTGTCATAATGTGCTTTCAATTTGTCCTTCCGGTAAAATTTAACATTGCAAATATCGCATTCGAAATTAGGTTCTTCGTGAAGTAATTGATGTCGTAACAATGATTTCTTTGTACTGTATCGTTTTTTACACGTTGTACATTCATGAGTATCCATTGGCCAATCTAATCCTCCATCGAAATCGTCATCGTCATCATCATCATCATCATCTCTGTCATCGCCAAATCCCATATTACAATTCCTCATTTTATCTTTCAATTCAATATTTTTCTTCGCCTTATCAAGCTGTTCAGACTTTTCATCTTTCACATGGTATTCCATATGTTTGGCTAATGCTTGTTTAGAAATACATCTTTTACCGCATGTTGCGCATTCAAGATCTTTCTTATTATTAAATTTCCGTGATACTGCTTGTAAACGTTCAATAGTTCTACTACCACCACTCACATCTGTTTTAGTTACAAACTCATCATGATCGTCATCTTTTTCTGAATCGTCCAAGCCACCTTCAGTGCTGATTTTATCAATGATCCTTTGAGCAGCTTTGGCGGCAACGCGTTTTATTCTTTTGTTTGGATCATATTCCTCTCCATGCACAATTGTTTTATGATTAGTTGCAATAAGATGATTTCTAAGAGTCAATTCATTGCCAAAAGTTTTATTACATTCAGTGCACCGGAATGTTTTCACCCGCGTGTGTTGCTCTGCATGTGTGCGTAGATAATCCTTATGAGCAAATTCCTCACCGCAAATCTTACATCGATATCGCACCCCTTCATGTGTTTCTAAATGTTTGGAGAGCGATTTTTTCGTAGTGAGTATTAAAGAGCAATGCGGACATTTATACTCATTTGATTCTTTATTTGAGTATTCTAAATGATTAATTTCGTCTTCGATACGTTCAAGCTCCTCATCCCCATCATTGTAATCTTTAGTACACATCGCGACGATTTCATCTCTCAAATCCTGTTCCGTGAGAACACCCTCTATCACATGAGTTGTGCGATGTTCACGTAACTTATTTACAGAATCGAACTCTTCTTCGCATATATTACATTTTTGTAATGTATGTTGAGCTGAATGTCTCTTAAGATCATATTTTGTGACAAATTGATCCGGGCACTCATCACAACTGTAAAGCTCCGCACGATTCCGTTTTTTCAATGAATTATCATCTTCAATAAACTCACTTTCATGATCATTGATGTATCCTTCACTATTTCCATCAACTTCACCAGGAATAACTTCATAAGTGTCATTATTATCAAAGTCATCGAATCCCATGGGATCATTATGGTGGTCTGAATCTTCGAGGTTCCCCCTAACTTTGTCCTCATCTTTCTGATGTTGTTTCACGTGTTTGTTGAATGAAATAACATAAAGATATTCCTTTCCACAGTATGGACATTTATTTGCTTTCTTTCCAGATGGTGGTTGTCCTTTCGGCAAGGGTGATGTATTTTTCTGCGGGGTTTTTTCTGGAGACTTCTTCTGACACAGCGTTCTCCTCACCTCTTCGTGTGAATGCATATGTTCCTTCAGAACATCTTTCGAAAGGAATTGTTTATCACACAGATAACACATGAAGAAGACTTTATTTAATTTTTCAACTTGATACTGCGTTAAGCGACTGCTCAGATTCAGATTTTCAAAGTAATTGTCCTCTTCAGGTACTTTCGAATTCGCAGATGCCATACGGCGGGCGGATTTTCGTCGACTCCTACGAGTCTGCTGCATTTCCTCATTTTCTTGGTCCTGTTGGGGCACCTCTAGAATACACTCATTAGACTTCTCGAGCGACATGTCATTTGTATGGTCTTTCATGTCTGTTTCCTCTTCACCAATCATTGACAAATATTCAGCAGTATCATGATCATGTGTATCACTCTCCTGACTTAATAGTTCTTGTTCTTGCTCGGTAGATAATGTATAATCCTGTTGGATGATATAATTGTGCTCTTCAATCATGATGCCTTCCTGCTCTTGCAGTTCGGCACTCTTTAACTCATTCTCACATTGTCCAGATTCTATTCCTTCACTCATCAATTGGCCATCATTTTGTGTACTGTCGTGTACATATTGTTCCTCTGACTGTAACATATGCTCTTTCATAATTACTTCTCGAATTTCATCCGCGTCTTGCACAATTGTGTCGTGATTCAAACCGTGTTGCTCCGCTGCTGCTAGTTTTTCAACTTGCAACAAAGCCAAGTGGTCTTTCATCAATGATTTACCATCGCTAATAACGTCTCGATTGAGGGTCTCTGCCGCAGCGTCATATTGCGCATCAACATCAATCTCTGAAACATCATCTGTTCTATCACCCTCCAAATGGACCTCGACCTCATTGAAAAACAGTTCCTCTTTTATATTGAGACTGTCATATCGTTCTCGTAATACACTATCAGCCTGTTCCACTTGCAATTTGAATTCATACGCCGATTCCAATTTGTCTGCACACTCACAGCACACTTGCGATGGCAAACCATCACCTGGTAGCATCTAAATTGACAATACGAAAAAACATTGAATTTTTTTCCGTTCTCAGCATTCTCATCTAACTTATTGTTTTCGAAAAAAAATTTGACGTCAGCATGTCAACAAGGGCCGAAAAAAATGCTGAAGAATACATATAGCCATTATATACACAACTTTTCTACTAACCTTCACGCTTGCGAAACTCATGGCCTTGGTAGAGAGCGAAACAACGTCACCGTGAACAAACAGATCCCTCATAATAAGATTGCCAATGAGGCAAACACGACAAATCTCCACCGTTGATTCTACGGGATCATCCTCATTTTGTGGCGACTCAGCCGTATCAATATCAACGGCGTCCATGTTTTGCTTAGTGGATACGGGCCTGGTGTGTATACGGCACCGATCCTATACCACCTTTGAGCCACCGCTGCTTCAAACGTGAGGTGTCGTATTTTTATGTATCGCAAACTTAAAAGGTATATACGTATGACGTGTGTACAGAAATATAAATTGATAATAATCTTGGTCAATTTTGGATCGTGGTTGCGGTAATCTGTCGCAAACAACTTGTTTCGATTTTCTCCGATGATTAAACACTGGTGAGCAGGGTTGACAAAAAAATATGTTTTTCTCTCATTTTACTAAAAGGTATATATATATATTTATGCTCGTAGTTCGTACTACGGATTCGCCGCCATTATGCGTACACAGCGACAATATTGTAGGCTTGGCTTTAACCTATAATGCCGATAGCACAGCCGGTAAGATAGTAATGTGAAACTGTATGCAATATATGTAGATCTTTTTTTCCTCTAGTAAATTGTGTGAGCGTGTGTATATGTGAGTCTAGATCTGATTTGGTATACAATTTATTCTTCTATTGATGTCACGGGTGCAGTTCTTAAAGTTTTCATCTATGACCTGTAACATCGACAATCCTGTCGGCATTGCAGAGTACAAATTACAGACGGTCCCTTTGACGAAGTGACGCCAGATCGTGGGTAAAACTTACTTTCTCTATACGGCGTAACTTATGGAGAATAACTCATACCAGTCTTCGCATGGGCCATCTGCTATTGGTTTGGCCGCTTGGAGAGGGCAAGATCTACCCTCGATCTGGCTCTACTGCTTTGACGGTCTCAGGAGTCAGGATGCCACGATACAGATGGTGAATTGTTGAAGTATCGAAATACAGTGGAAAAGTATGAAATAATTCAGCAATGGCGAAATTCGATTTGACTTCACGCATCGGGCAATATTTGGACCGGCATTTGGTCTTTCCACTTTTGGAATTTTTATCTGCGAAGGAGGTGAGTTAAACATGATTAGAATGTCATTGATGTTCCATGTGCTCAATAGGTTATGTTTCATCATTAAACATTTCTTCTGTAGATTTATGATGAAAATGAATTACTACTCGCCAAACTTCAGATCCTTAATAAAACCAATATGATAGATTACGCTATCGACATAAGAGTGCAACTCTATCCCGATGAAGAAGTACCGGAGGTTTGTTTTTTTTTTATATCTTCATATTAGTTGAGAGAATATTCAGGAACTACATAACGTTGAGTGATAGCCTTATGCTGGTTGATGGCATAGTCAAGGTTTATAAGACATTTTGTATTGAAGATTGTGATAAAACGATTTATATCGCAGGAACTTAAAAATCGGCGTGCAGAGGTTGTACAAGAGCTTGGACAACTTCAAAATAACGTATCTGTTGTTGTTGCTCTGATGAACAATGAAAAGGTCATGAAAAAGATGGAGGAGATGCGTGATTCCAAAGCACTCAACAACTATTTGACACAAGAATTGGACGTATGTCTCTTTAGAATGATAGAAATATTCGGCTCTCATTACTGGTATCATATTGATTTTATCATTCGATTTACTTTTAGTTTAGAATAGAAATGATGGACGGGCTTGTCAAACTTGCGAAATATCGATATGAATGTGGTAATTATTCAATCCCAACATCATATCTGTACTTGTACATGCTGATCATGCCGCCAACAGACAAAAATTATTTGAACGTTCTTTGGGGAAAACTCGCGTCTGAGATTCTCGCACAAAATTGGGAAACTGCATTGGAAGACGTGAACAAACTGAGAGAATACATTGATAGTAATGCCATTGGAAATTCTCTCCAAGTTCTGCAACAGAGAACATGGCTCATTCATTGGAGTTTATTTGTTTTCTTCAATCACGCCAAGGGTCGCGACTTGATAATTGAAATGTTCCTCTACCGCCCACAGTGAGTTTTTTCCAATCACTGACCCTATTGCCTTCAAATGAACGATAATATTGAATTTCGATATTTTTCAGTTACCTAAACGCAATCCAGACCATGTGCCCTCACATCTTGCGCTACTTGGCAGCAGCTGTCATTGTGAATCGCTCCAGACGTTCCACTCTAAAAGATCTAGTTAAAGTGATACAGCAAGTGAGTTAATCGCATCTACAAATTCTTTCATATTGTTGGGGAGGATATCGAATCAATTTCTTTTTTCCAGGAGTCTTACACTTATCGTGATCCTATCACCGAATTCCTTGAACATTTATATGTCAACTTTGACTTCGATGGTGCGCGTCAGAAACTTCAAGAATGCCAAACGGTTGTATTCAACGATTTCTTCCTCATTGCTCTGCTAAATGAGTTTGTAGAAAACGCACGTTTGATGATTTTCGAGACATTTTGTCGGATTCATCAGTGTATCAGTATTGGGTGAGTTCCCCAGATTCATTATGGAAGTTAGTAGATTCAAAACTCGGCGCCTTCTGCATTTCACATGCTGTTACTCGACTTTTTCAGAATGCTTGCGGAAAAACTGAACATGAAAGCAGACGTGGCTGAATGTTGGATTGTTAATTTGATCCGTAACGCTCGATTAGATGCAAAAATCGACAGTAAATTGGGTCACGTTGTGATGGGTGGTCATCTGGCCTCACCGTATCAACAGCTAGTGGAGAAAATTGAGACGCTGAGCGTTAGGAGTGAAGCATTAGAAAACCTTATCGAACGCAAAGTAAAAGCGAAAAATCAAGATACTGTCAGCATAGTTTGGCACTGATGACAAAAGACATGTGTATGTTTCTCTCTCATTTCATGTACGCTTGGATAAAGGCAAATAAAAACATTGAACAAATGAAGCGTATTCGTTTGATATCTCTGTATTTTCGAAAAAAATATTCATCCTTTGATACAAAAAAATAAATTTCAATAAAAAATATTGAATTGACTGACGAGTAATGGTTTCCATTTCACTAGTATATGATTATAGATCCGCTGAAACTTCCTCCCCCTTATCACCATAATCATTCGAGTTGATTGGTAAATAAATACAACCAGTATACGAATCATTTTCAATACAATAATTCAGTACACTTCGCCAAAGCAGATCTTGGGACAATAGATTGGGATTGCCAAGGATTAGAAGCAGTGCACGTGCACGTGTGATTGCGACGTTCAATCGTCTTGGAGAAGATACAAAACCCAACGCGTATTTCACATCTTCACCAACATAATTACTCGTTGATCGTACAGTTGACAGAATGATTATTTTACGTTCCTGCCCCTGGAATTCTTCAACACTCCCAATCTTCGGTAATGGCATATTCAATTCAATTAACAAGGCACGAATTTGCCCAACTTGTTTCTTGTATGGTGTGATGATACCAATATCGCTTTCCGTGATACCACGATCGTAAAATTTCAATAAGTACAAATAAACTTGCGTAGCCTCGGCAGGATTGTACCAACTGGGACTATCGGGATCTTGACAATTGTCACCATTGATACCGTGGAATACTATTGCTGGTGGTCCTTCAGTTCTAAAGGGTAAATCTTCCGATATTGATCGTAAAAACTCAGCTTCTGGACTTGTTGTTGAAACGTTGGCTTGTAGTTCGGAATCATAGAATAATGAGTTAGGTAGGTGTAGAATTTCGGGTAAACTTCTATAATTTATTACAAGTTTGGTAACCAGCCTTGGATCGTAACCCATTTCGAAACTTTCATTGTCTCGTTGGTAAGGGAAGTGTTGGAGTAGACGAACGAGGTACGGTTCGCTCAAACCAAAGAAACTTGCTAATTGACCGTTGATGACAGGTCCGAGTTGCATTGGATCACCCGCAAGGATAATTTGACCACAACTAGAATGAGTAAATGTTAGAGGTATCATAATTTCAGGTTCTGTGGCTTGCCCGGCTTCGTCAACAAGAATGTGCGAGAAATGTCCTCGAGGGAAACCCATATTGTGAAGGATTCCTAGAGCCGCACAAGTTCCAACAGTGATTCGATGTCTGCCCAAAACACTTATTGTGCAATTTATTCCTGTACCTTCGGAGGTACGATAATAATCTTTCGTGCTTCTTTCAGCCGCTAAATTGCCAGTTGCACAATATGGCAACAGTTTCGACGGTATAGAATCATCATTGAGACAGTGATGAGCTATCAAACGCACTAAATCACCTGGTTTCAATACGCCACTGTCGAGTAACCGTTCAGCGACGAGATTAGCCGAGCTATTTGATGGTGTTGCAACTAATAATCGACTATCAGGATTTGTTGTTAGAATTTGTAAAATTGCTTCGCAGAGAGTTATTGTTTTTCCTGTACCAGGCGGTCCAAAAATTACATAGGGAAGTGGTCGTGCCACACCACGAAGAATATTGCGTACTGCTTCTTTTTGGTAGTAATTCAGCCTTTTGTTGAACCATATTAATTTTCGTTTCTTTATTTGCGAGACGTATGATTCATCGACAGTGGCATTTTTTTGTTGAGCCTCTATTTTTGGTATTAAAGATGCCAATTTCTCATATTTATTACCAGGACTATTTGTTGTTGATCGACTACCCGGAATTGAACGAGAATTTGGAGATGCACATATCAATGATTCGATGTTATTGGTAATGAACTTGTGTTTAGGATTTTCATCGAAACAATTCTCATCCAAATAAATTTGAGGCTCTTTTTCTACGATCGAAGTTGGAAATAAAATCTCCGACCCCAAATGTGACACGGCAAGGTTGACAGCATTATGACAACGTGCAATAGAACAATACGAACTCTTGAATGTCACCTGGCAATCCTGGCCACTATAAGTGCAATGAAAATTCGGGTTGAATTTCAAAAGCACTTCACCATTCCGTACATGGTGGATACAGCCTTCGTGTTTGAGATTCCCAGATGATGAATCCCATTTGAATGACACAATCGCGCGGTCCCCTAAAATTAATGATGGGCGTTTCTCGGCCAGCCCAGGTACTTTCAGCACTAAATATTCACCAAAAGGGACCATTGTCGCACTGTCCAAATCATACTTTTGCATATCAACAGTAAAGCTGATTTCCTCTAGATATAGCAACGTATGAAAACGATCCCGGTAGTTGATGAGTGTCAGAGTTTCGTTCAGATGAGGTATTGCTTGAGAAACGATACCTTCCGTTTCCACGAATGAGAATTTTTGGTTGATACAAGGTAAAATGATCTTCCAAAGGCGCTGTGGGATTCTGAATACTCCAGAACGAACAGTAATAAATTTTGGCGGCTTACAAGGTTTTATACCAGGAATGATCGACAATTGATCAAATTTATCGTATCTCGCCAATTTATTTCTATCGTATGGTATACTGTCAGTCATTGCTGCGGTGGATACATTTTTGACATTAACGATTAGTTTGAAAACGCGTCCAATAGTGAAATTCTTGAAGCAAAAAATCACGAGTTCTTCTGTTGCTCCCACAAATTTTGCTGTACACTTGAAAGTATAGGTGATTGACTCTGCTGGTTTGAGAGATATTATGGCGGAAGCATCTGGTGACATGAGTGATAGTTGAGATTGGGCTTTTTTCGACATGAAGACACATTTGTTCAGTGTGTGCGTGACATTGCTACAATTATTTATTACAACTTGCAATTCTTTCCTCTGGTTCACATTGATGTTGCAGAGTAAATTGTTTGTAATATTTATCCCATGTTTATCCAGGAATAAGGTTTCTAAATTCTCATCTGAACTCTTTTTTGATTCATTTGTGACGCCTGATGGTATAATTTCATTGCCTTTCACAACTTGTTTTATTGGTACAACTGTTAAACACCTCCACGTATAGATTCCTTGATCGCTCTCGATGCTATCACAAACGACTTTGTCACCAACACATGGGAGATATCCAGGTTGACATGTTGATTTGACAAAAATTGTATCTCGATCTACTATTCCGACACCTGTTTGCGGGTCATACTTCGTTATCAATCCGATTTTCAATTTTGATCTCAGCGGTAGTATTCTATCGACTTCCAGAATTTCACCACTCAGATCACCAGAATTTTCATCGAATTCTACCAAAGATTCGAGATTCAACCAGTCTCCAACGTAAGGAACAAATGTCGAGCTAATTTTGTCCAAACTGAACGTGATATTTGATGGTTCACAATGGACTTTTCTCCCTTCACGTTTCATTACTTTGACAACAACACATTTTTTGAGCATTTGATTCTTAGTCACATGTTTCTCTATGTATTTGCTGTCATTGTCATCACCCCAATTATCAATTATCGACATCACTTTTCGTATCTTCAATTCTTCATTCTGATCCCTTTGGAATGCCATATAGTGTACCTTGTCGCCCACCTTCAAATTGCTGCATAAAACATTCTCATAATCACAAATATAACGGTCATCAATAAGTATTGAATTTGCAGTCACATGCGTGACTAGTCCATTTCGGTAGAAGCACCCTTCGGTTGTGACTGTTTCCAAAATGTCATCTCCGGAGTCCAACTCCTCATTATCAGCATATGCGACTTTTAGCTCATCGAAAATATCATCAATATTCTCATCTGTCTTTGGTTTACTTAAAAAGTATTTGGCTGTGTTGAATATTAGGGACAGCATATTGAATTTGTTTGACTATCTATGTTATTCATCTAACTAATAGAACTCTAAAAATGACGATAGGTTGATACTATTTGTACCCATCAACGGGTTGGTATCTCCATTCAGTAGCTTTTAAGTATTCCAATTCTTTCCTCAACGATTGAACTCGTTTGGCGTGCAACTCTCGTTCAAGTTTCTTCTGTTGTTTTTGAACCTGCAGCTCGGATTTCATGTGATTCAATATTTTTGATGTTTGAGTACCACCTGAACTCAAGCCGGAGTCTTGTGAATCGCTACGTCCTGATGAATTCCCTAATGCTGTTGGCGATGGTGTAGCTGAATTCATCTCAGTAAAACTAGACAAAGGAATAATAATCATCAAGAATATTAAGCATTGTCCACTCAGTATCAATGTAAGATAACCTCAAAAATGTTAGTACTAATGACGCGATCGATCGTTGAGGAGAGTTTTTTAATTGATGTGCAAAATCGAATCTGCATGTGAGGTCATCCAAAATTGACGGATAATATTATTGGAAAATCGAATACCGAGACGGTGGAAACGTTCTAACAGTGTGAAAGATGACGGCAATCAATTCATATGAATGAATGGAGTCCTATGATTTCAGATATTTTCACACATTATTTCTAGGCTCATTTACGGATAATAAAGATATAATCCAACCTCGATTGATCAACTTGAATGTTATTTATAAGATGTTCAATAATTATGTTGCTTTTTTGTTCACAAGTCTTTTTCGAAAATGATAGAAATTTTATAAATGACCTCGCTCATGTTTGGGGACGCTAGTGGTCTACCTCAACGAATCACACATTTTGTTTCCTCATGGCGGAATTGGACAAACCTTTTCAAAATTCAAAATGATCATCTTCTAGACATCAAATAAATGATTCACAATGTTTTCATCTGACAAAAATTATCTGTGATGTGCGAATACTACTATAAGTAAAAAAAATTGATAATTTTCGGTTGAATAAAATTGAAAGTTTGGTTAATTTCATCATGAAACGATACATTTCGGCGAAACGTTCACGGAGGAATCTAGCAAGGCAGAAAGAATTAAAGAAACCTTTCGGATTTTGCTGCGATGAATGTGATCAAGATCCCGAAACAAAGTATGATATGCGTAATCCACCTTTCGAATCGGCTTTCGTGAATACTCCACTGGTCACAAGTCGTCCAGATATTCAATTTCGGGTTCAGGACAACGCGAGGCCTCCAGCACCTATCCAACGCATTGTCGGGGTATATAGAAAAGATGTAGAGGTGAAGAAAGCCGCTACTTATGGTAGATCCAAAAAAGGTCGAGGTCCTTTGACTTGGTTTCTTGAAGATGAGATTGAAACAGCTAGAAACATGTTAGCTGAGGAAAAGAGAATCCGATGGGAACAAATGCATGAAAAGAAGATAATTGATTGTAAATTCTCATTTGTCAGATCAGTACCATTGATGCATTTTACAATAATTTTCATATATACTTACAGCGACGAAAGTACAACGAACTTCTGATAAAACCAACACTGAAGAAATAAATGGGGACCACACATCAGGCGAAACTGAAGCCCAACCTGAACTCAAAATTGATAACAATGAATTGAATTAACACTGAAATTTTTTCAATACAAAAATTATATTTGAGTAGTATACAATGGAACTTTGAAAGTAAATGAAAGACAATTTTATACGTTTAAGCATTGAATGATGACTCCTTTTATTAGAAATTTATAAATTCTTAATCGTATTATTTTTAATAATGAATTTTAACAATCTCAATTTCATCTCGAATCGTAACGACTCGGATTGTCCATTCCTCACGTCGCATAATCGTTGATTTTATTCATGTATGTATTCACATACATTGTCAACTTTTTCAATGTGTTATATACCATTAATTCGTAAATAGAGTGAAAGTGGAATCTAATAACTCATTATAAAACTACTGTTCTCATAAACACCACTAAATAATATAAATTATAATAGATATAAAGTTGTAATAAAATTTAGTAGCAACCTTTAATTATGTATATGCAAATAATATTGAATCATAGAAACTATGTTGACAGAAAAATATATTCATCAGCTGTATTTAATTTTATGGTTAATTGTATGTTAAATAGCAAGTTTAACTCGATCAATTTTCGAGATTTCGAAAGTTTTTTCTTTGTATTATTGTAAGCAGTACGTGTTTAACGTTAACAAAACGATGACGTAATACAATTCTCATTTGCTTTCATCAAATATCAGACTGCAAAATTTGAAGTATAACTAATTACTGAAGATACTCTAATGTATACATACATATACATATATATATATATAAGGGAATCTCATCAATCAACCAAATTGACGAAATACAAAAACAAAAACGGTTAAATAATTCATTTACATAATGAACCGAAGTTGAATATAAAATATACATAACTGATGAACGAATGGCGGAAATAATAAATAATAAACGGAAGCACCTTGAACCAAATAGCGAGTCATTATTTAGTTGATTGAGCAACTGACGTCGCCTATGACACTACCACAATGGCAAAATTAAGATTAGTTTGCAGAAATTTTGTATCAACTCCTATCGTGTTCTCCATTTATTCTAAGAAAAAAAAAGCGGAAAAAATCTCAATATTAATGAAAATGATAAATCCGCCATTGAGGATCAGTCTTCGATTCTGTTCATCAGTAACCAGTCGATTATATCCCATGTATTTCACTTTCTTTGGTTAATAATTATTAATGTGGCACAGAACTAATAGTTTTCAGATACTTCCAAGTATCTTAACCTACAAATAGTTTCATTGGGTATTTTTTGGATTGTATTATAGCTAGTATCAAAAAATAGGTTCTACACAATGTAATGGAACTAAAGAACCAAAAAAATGAAAACGAATATAATGAAATGAAAATTTGCAATCTTGAAGTCTCACATTGTAGTCTCTACTATGAAGGGGCCTGAATCTACATGTGAGTAATTCATTAAATATAGTTTTTATCGAACAATTCATGACGCCGGCGTCTGTACAGATTCTGTAAGTATTTCATCTTCCAGATTACTGGTCGAAGTATCATTATCCGTGACAATGACAGGGACTATTTCTTCTGGTAGCGGCGTCGTCGATAATTGAGATGTTCCAGGTATTTCGGTATGGTTTTCATTTTCAATAACTTCGTGGGGTGATATCGACTGAATATCACAAGTAGTAGAATATTCTGATGAATTTTGTGATTGATTTTTGGTGTTGAGATGATGATTATCATCGATAGTGTCCGAATCCCGTTCTGTTGCATTTGATATTGCGGTGTTGTCAATGATCACGTCCGCGGATTCATTAACGATGACTTGTACGATCTTATCATCAGACACATCTGCATCCTTTGTAACAGCTGTTATGATATTACCATTTGGTAATTTGTTTGTCATTATATCGTTTTGGATCGTCGATGATTCTGTTACGTTTTGCTGATCATCAAGAAGGATCTTTTCTTGGTTAACTCCCACTGGTTCATCAACCATCTTGCTACTGATTTCAATAATTTCATTGACATCACTTTGGTTCGCCGATTCTTTTTCCGATGACTGATTTGACACTTTCACTCTATCCACAGTAGAACTCCCTTCCATTTTAGACATAGCTTCATCAGCAGAGGAAATCGAGACTTCTATTTCGCTGGACGAATGTGATTCAGTAGTCCGACATTCAGTAATAACACTCTCTGATACAACAGTCGTTGAATCACCCATCGACATCTCAATTTTTTCTGATACATTGCTTAATGCTGAATTGATTGATGAACTCGTCACTTGCATATCTACACCAGAGGTGTTGCTAGACTCTTCTTCAGAGCGCTCGTCGTGTGTCTGTGTTACGAAACTTTTCGAAATGATGCAAGTTCGCTCTTCATTTTGATTGCATTCAGTTAATTGCTCGGTTTCTTTTCTCGTTATTGATTCTTCGATTATCTCACTTGGGTGATGTCCATTACTTTCTGGAATGTTGTTTCGTTGTAGAAAGTCATCTGATATCGATTGAGTTTCGTCAGTTTTCATGGTCTTGCACAATGGAGACAGCATTGTCGCGACATCTTGTCCATTGGTTTGTAATTTGACATATGTTGGTTCGATTCCATGCAATTCTTGGTAACTGAACATAGTCCGTCCTTCGTCCACAAGCTCGATGAACTCTTCACAAGCTTCTTTAGACCAAGATTCAATGCCATCAGGCATCTTTAGTGCACAAAGTTTGGATAAAACTGGTTTTGTCACGATATCTTCAGGTAGTGTTCTGATCTTATCGGTCACTGCTGAATTACCGTAATCGATATAAATAACTTCAGTTTCAGATTCGCTGTGACATAAAACTTTTGCGCGATACCATAGACCATCCTCTGGAAATTCAGCAGCACAAATTGTTCCTTCTTCGGGTTTATGCAGTGGTAACAAACTCGTCGCATTAGCTAAATAATCAGCCATGACTTCAAGATCAGTGATTTTACTCTCAGCTTGTGTCCAAAATTCCCCGGGTGACACCACATGACTTACAACTACATTAGGTGAATTTTCCTCCCCTAAGGGTGGTAATCTTTCCTCAATAATCGGCACATGTTTTTCGCAGAGGGCGGCTAGACGATTTGAAATGTCTTCATCATTAAGCGTGAGTTCGACAGTCGATACTTCGGATTCATCGATCACGTTCATGGTGAATTTTGTTGCACCGTCGTCAATCAACTTGAAGAATTCTTCACATGACTCATCGGACCACTGTAGAATTCCCTCCGGCAAAACGAGTTTGCATTTTCGAGATAACGGTGGTATGCATGTTAAATCATCAGGAATTCTACGTAAATCAGTGATGACTGCTGTGTTACCGTAATCGATGAACAAAACGTTGGTACCAGCATCGCCGTGGGATATGACTTGAGCACGATACCAAGACAAATCTTCTGGAAATAGTGCGACATACAATCCACCCTCTTTGGTCGCACATTCATCGATTTTCTGGTATGATGGAGCATTCACTAGTCTTCCTGTAATCATATCTAAAGTCTCAGTCGAATTTTCTTCTTGGATCCAGAATTCACTCGGAGAGTTGGTTTGACTAACAAATACCACCGTTTTATTTACAGCTTCTCCATTTGATTTCGCTGAAATATCAATATTGTCATTAGCGATGTGAGCAGTATTATTCGATTCTTCTACACATGGTAATGGTGATTCTATCGTTTCTTCGTTTGGTATCAACTTTTCACAGTATTTCTCTAACTCATCGACGATGTCTTCACCTTCGTAGGTTAATTTTACCACTGAAGTTTCACTTTCTTCTAGGACATCCAACAAGAAAATCGTCGCTCCTTCATCAGCCAATGCACAAAACTTTTGGCAAGCTTCGTCGGACCATTTTTTAACGCTCGGTGGTAATGGCAATGAACATTTTCTCGATAATGGTGGTATAGCTGCCACATCTTCTGGAATCGCACGTATTTCAGTAGATATTGCTGAATTCCCATAGTCAATATAGATAACATTAGTTCCGCTGTCCCCATGTGAGATAACTCGTGCACGATACCAAGACATGTCTTCCGGAAACTTGGCTACGCACAGTTGGCCTATTTTGACTTCATCTATCTTGGAAAACATATCCGCGACGAGGAATCTATCTGCTATCAATTCCAAATTTGCTACAGATTTTTCCTCTTGTACCCAAAATTCACTTGGTGAATTTATGTGACTGACGAATGCCGATCTTGGATCCAATTCAAGTTCTACCACTTCATCAACCACTTCCTCATTGGCTTGTAACTTCAATGCGTGATTCTCTTCCAATAGTATATCGCTCACTGATTTTCCATCTGTGTACAGTCCAACTCGTTTGCAAACACCGTCAGCAATCATTACCGCATCTATAGATGCGTTGTTCATCAATGCTGCAAAACGCGCGCATGCTTCTTGAGTCCAATCATCACCGGATGGTATTACATCCAAGCGACATTTAGTTGCATACGGCGGTATGGATATTATTTCATCTGGTAAATGCTTCATACCACCAGCAAGATCAAGTATCGTGTCGGTATTTCCAAAGTCAATGAATCTTAATGTAACCATTTCTTCATCAGCATCAATTACTTCCGCTCTGTACCACATTTTGTCAACGGAATAAAGTGCTGCACACAAAGATTTATCTTCTGGAATGCCATTAACTGTTTCATAATTGGGTGCATCTTTTTGTAATTTCTCTTGTAGTAAATGAAGTGCTGGTAAATCTTCAGATCGTTGTATCCAAAATTGCGTTGGACTTTCTATATGGCATATAGACACTCTGAATCGATTGTCATCTACTGGGTCGTCTGGAGCATTTGTGACAGGGACAGTTTCGCTTTGAACAATACTTTGCCGCATCAATACATCGCCAATCTTGACTCCCGGTTCTATCATTATATCTACCATCCATTTATCATCAACTCGAAATATGGAGGCCGTAACTTCTTTGTCTAACAAGTGAGTTTCAAGTAGTTGTCGTTGTTCAGTCTCTGTGCCGTCAATATCAACTGTTAATGCAGCTTCAAATGATAATTGTGGTTGTTTGAGAAACTGTGGTTCCAATTCTTTCAAGAGATCCATCGCGATATCCTCGGTGTTTCCATAATCAACGTAATGTACCAATGCACCCTTATCAGTCTTTTCCACTACTTTCGCGCGATACCAATTGCCATCAGTGCTGTGAGCAGCGCATAATTTACCGGGACTTGAATCGAGTGGTCGGCCAGATGCTTCATAATAACTGTAGAGTTCATCGATTAATTCTGTATCGGCATCAGTATCTGCCAGTCGTTTCAACCAAACACTGTTTGCATGGTTGACATGTGACACGGTAGCACGATGAACGCAAGACAGAATTGGCATTGGTAGTAATGGACAAATATTGTCATCCAATTCCTTAGCTGTGACACGAATTTTCCTGCCTGTTTCATCGTATAGACAAACGATAAGCCTACAGCAAAAAAATGAATGAATTCATTTCATTTTCCGATTTCATGACTCTAAAAAGTTGATAACGAATTTTTGTTCACAAACCTGTTATCTTTCACGTCGGTGACTTGCATCAGAACGTCTTCGTTTTCTATCAATGACTTCAGTTTTTCATCATTATCGTTGGAAGATGATACATTCATCAAACTGCATTCGATCGCTTGTTTCTGCATCAAAGCAAGTTCACCGGGTAGGGCCACCATCTGCGTATACAATCAAGAAGTAAGAATTGATTCAAATCTACAGACGGTCCTGAGTGGTGAAACAATGATGAATTTTTTGTTAAACTGCAAATGGAATATGAAACTTTAATCCTAATCTTCATGACGATACAGTGAAAGATCCTGAATATATTTTAGTTCTCGCATTAGTTGTATCACATTATGTATGGCAGTGATAGTCTAGTAATCTTTTCGGTTATATTATTGAATCAGGTGTTAATGAATATAAATGAAGATAATTGCTGTTTTTGTTTTTCATTTCTTCTTCAGTTTTTGATGCACAACCGAGAAGTGCCATGAACTCACGCGATCCAATGGTATCACATCGATTGCTCCAGTATCAAAGAATCTCACTTCAATGCCCGATGTTCGTGAGCAGTTAATGACTACAGCTCGCCTCCATCCATCACAAGTTTGAACGAGACAACCTGCGCCGAGGCACACCTCATATTGTGACAGTTTTGGCATCACCTAACCAATTGGCACACTAGTCGTTAAATCATTTCTTTTTCCTTCACTTCTACTTTTTCATTTTATTATTAGCCAATCAATTCAAATACTCGGACTATGATGAATCAATACCAAATCATTCCCTGTGATTCTGCCACCACTTCCAAGATAAGTCTTAATAGTATTAGAGAACACTCTTTTTTGCGACCCAGTAAAAATTGAACATTCCCACATTTCTGAATTTTTGCAGAATCGCAGAAAATCATCAATTATTTTGATACAACTATAAACTGATTAGTTTGCCAATGTGTTAGGCGTTATATTGTGTCGATGGCATACTCCACTCTATATCTGATGAATATAATTATGAACAAACACAATTCCAATCGCAAAACATGATAATAATGAGTTAAATACGAACTAGCAGTACCATACATCGTGCGTTTTAACATGAGACGTCGACAATTCAATTATTATGCTGCGAATTTGGTTCACTAGTCGGGACGGGTTCGGAACGAGCAGTTATTTCTAATTAATTATGTAATATACAATTTTGTATCAATTCATAGTTATCATAACATTATGTGTGAATGCAAAGGAGACATATACATGCGGCATGTATTCAGCGATTAAATCATTCTGTGGATATATTTCAATATAGGAATGATTCGGATGGTTGGATTAATCCTAGAGTGATATCTCAGATAGGAGGAGGAGAACGAAGTATTTATTCCTTACCTTCGAATCGTTGTTTGCCATAAATTCTGTTACGATTTTTTCACTTGCAGCAGCTGATGGCAACTGGACATGGAATTTGTTCACACTCTCGACGCTTGATACCTTCACGCGTAATGACTGTCCAGTTAATTGGCTAATGTCCATATTTTTCAAGTGCTCCTCATTATTCGGATATCCAACACCAATATCTGTCAGGACAAGAAAGTAGAGAACCATTCAGATTAACCACAGTTGAATTATTCAACAACCATCTGATTCGCGGGCACTTCAATTTTCTAACAGTCAGTGCATTGATAACAGAGAATGACTATAAACGTGGTTCCTGCCGTTAGCGACGTACCTTCTTTTTCGTTAGTTTTCATAACGACTGAATCCGTGTCGGCTTAGGAGAAAAAGTACGAATTAAGATTGGAAATTCTGGTAGTATTTTCGAGGATGAAAAATCTATGCATATTCTATCAGATGTCATTGAAGTAGTATGAACGAATATTTTGAATTCTGTGATAGTGATTCTCACCTTTGTTTCCTGAAACATTTGTAGTGGATGATGTGACTTCACGGCCGGCAATGCCCCTCTCAACCATTTTTTCTGCCACATCTTCTCCATTGTTTTCCAATGTGACAATATGTTTATTATTCTTGGTTTCGTGGAAGATACACTGCAACTGTTCAACATTGAACAGTTTATCGATCTCTTCTGAATTATTAGAGGACCAAGTAGAATTGTTTGGTGGTACAATATGTTTCAATGAGCAATTCACTGCCTGTTTTGGTAGAATTATGAATCTTTTCTCAACGTTGAATATTTGTCGTTGCTGAAGCGTAGCGCAGTTACCAAAGTCGACATATCGCACTGTAATTCCATGCGGTTTCTTCACTTCAATAACCTCCGCACGATAGAACGCCATATCTTCGGTATAAATGGCTATTACGGACGAACCTACTTCGAGTGATTGTCTCGTTGGTTGTCTATCAGAGTAAACTTTTTGTATATCATTCATCATAGACTTGAACTCTTTTTGATTGCGCATAAATTGAGAATAAAAATTGTTTGGGTCGGTCACCCAAGTGACGATAACTTCTTCAGTGTTGCCAAAATAAATTGGTGGCTCACTCCACTTTTGGTTCAATGGTGCATAATTTGTGTTCTGAGGCTTCATTATTGTCGATGATGTGGATCGCTTTTCGTTTCGTGCAGAGTTCTTAGCTTGCATCAAATCTGCACCATCGCTGAATTCTTCGTTGATGTATGGATCTTTCGATACTCTATCCACTAATTGACGCAATAAAACCTCATACACATTGTTTTCTTGAGCAATAAATTCAGCTTCGAAAGGATTCTTATCTGCATAGGCTGAAAATCGTTCCAATTCATTCGAATCCCATTGTTTTTCTGGTGTTGCAAGTAATTTACATCCAATCGCTTGAGCTGGTAACTTCGAAAACTCCTCCTGGAGTACTTTGATTTTATCGAATGTAACCAATTCCGTATTACCATAATCAATGAACCGAACAATTGCGCCAAGTGGCTCTAATGATTGAATGACAGCTCGATACCATGTGAAGTCCTCTGAAAATTGTGCAATGCAGCCATTTCCAACCTTGGCACTCGTTTCAGGTAGAACTGAGCCACCAGTTTCGTAAATTTCAGCAATTCTTGTCATTATTTTGTCCAGTTCCATGTTATCCGGGCATATTTGCACATAAAATTCTGATGGACTAACAGTGTATACGATTTCACATTGTTTGACAGCCCCAAGTGTTATATTGGATGGTGGAATTTGTGGAACTGCAGCAGTAGTTTTTTTCTCAGCTGAAGCGACTACTGTCGCAGGATCCCAAGTATCAATTTGTGCAGTTGTGTTGTCATCATTGCGATCATTCGATCGCCTATCATTGAACCGCGAACCAGTTGGTGAAGATTTGTTAATGAAACTGCTACTTGATCGAGGTGGTTTGTAAAGTCTGTCTCCGTCATTGCCGAAATCACGACGTACTCTGCTATTATTGGAATTCATTGGTGCACCTCTGGCAGCACCACGACCACCCCGTTTACCACTGCCTCTTGATGATGCATTTGAATCTTTGTCACTCCAAGAATCCTTTTCCATAGAAGTGGTTCGTTCTGACCTGGAATTGTTTGGCGAGTATCCTTTACCTCTACCACCACGAATATCCCTTCCACCACGATTGTCTCTGCCAGTGAAGTTATTTGAGTTATTATCGCTTTCGAATCGTTCACTCGTGTCGCTTCTTTCGTATCGAGAATTTGTATCTCTGTGGGTAAATCGTTCGTTTCGAGAGTTGTCACGATTGAATCTATCATTTGATGGTGATGTCATCCAAACTTTATTGGATTTTTGGTCTTGGATACTGAAACGCTTCTCTTCAACTGAAGTGTTTTGCCAGCTACCCATTTTTTGACTGTCAAATGATGAGTGGTCGAAGGATTGTTGACGCGGGTCGTTCAGCGGTTTTGGAGTCCACCGGTCATTCTCTTCACTGCTAGGAATAATGAAAAAGATTTTGTGAATTTTTCAGAATAGAGATAGAAAAAAACATTAATTGTGCTATAGGCAAGCGGTGGTGAAAAATATTTTTCAGAGTTAATAATTATCCGTCACAATGGTATGAAATAAAAAGGAATGATTATGAACTATGAACAAATGAGGATGATAGTGTAGATCGAACTACAATTGCTGTGTGTTGAAATGCATTAATACAAATAAAATGAATAAACCAGCTACCACTGAATATTACATAAATTTTGCAAATGAAAAGAAGCGACATCGATTCACATTTTTTTCTTTCTCTTTGAACTTTACCGTGTTGGCTTTACACTTTTGAGTTTGGATTTATTCTGATGACCCAATAGTGGTTGTGTTCTAACGCCAGACCTACGTTTGCAACCAATATTTAACATCTCTTGAATTCTCATTTGAGTGATATAAATAGTAGTCGACCAATATTTGAAGGATAATTCATGGAGATAATTCAATGAAAGTATTTATCTAAGACTGTAACAAACTGAAGTGAATTACCTTCGTGCACGTGAATTCTGTGACATTTGAACATTCTCCACACGTGGTTGTGACTCCTTGTTGAGTGGGTTAGGCTCACATATTTGCTTGTTTCTCACCATTGCCGAAATATTAATTATTGGTTTCGTAGACACATCATACAAATCAACAATCAACGCAGGGGATTTGATTTCCTGAACAATCATTTCGATTTTATTCTGTTTGTTGAGCACAGCCTGTTCGAATCTCTCATATAGTTCAGCATCAAACGGTGATCCATCAAAGCCATTCAAACTACACTGAATAGCCAGAGGTGGGAATATGAATTTGTTGCGACTCGATCGTAAGTCATGACGTGGAACCGTCTCTTCATTGCCATAATCCACATAGTGAACCAACACTTCAGTATCAGTAACATTGACGATCTCAACTCGGTACCTGATGCAAACGAAATTATGAGAATGTATTGAAATAGAAGTGACATAATAGTTATGAGCATATACATTCGGTATCAGTCAGAGAACTTACCATTGAAAATCGACACCAGAACGTGCAAGACAATTGATGCCCTGTTCCAAATTTATCAATGGTGGCGCCAATTGCACATGCTTTGTTATTTCAACTGCCAAACGTTCCAACCCAACAATTTCTTTTGTCAATTGCACAAAAAATTTATTGCATGCATCAATGGACGAGACATGGACTTCCTCTCGTGCATTTACGGCTAGCTGTGTTCGTGGTGGCCACTTCGTTGCCGCGTCCGGGAAGGCTTCCCGAAGCATATCCAAAATGTTTTTTCCATCGTGATAGAAGATACCGAATGACATTAATGGTGAATGGAACTCCTCTGGTTGAATTCTCACTTGCAGCACCTTATCTTTGACTAGCTCTTCAAAATACTGTTTCATTTTTTTCGTTACAACCACGTCGCTCAAACCACTAAGGCTAAACCGCACTGAAAGCGCCAATGGTTTTATATATTGCGGTGGTATATCATAAATTCGTGAGTGTGATAATGTTTCACTATCACCATAATCAACGTAAAATAATTTAGCTGCACGTGGATCACCCACATATGAAACCACTGCTCGTCGTATTGTATTGTGTTTTGATTCTCGGGCGAGACAAACAGTCGCTATGTCAGCTCGTTGTGACAATGGTTGTAATGGATGATTATTTATATTCTTCATTAGAGTCTCTAATTCTTGTGCTCGCTGTTGTAATTGTACAGAGAAAACCAGTGGACCATCAACAATATGGGACACAGTTACATATTGTAATGAATCTTTTTCCAATACTGGATTTATGAACCCATGTGATTGTTCCGGTTGAGTTGACAATTGTGGAAGCAATGAAGATCGCTGCTGCAACAATGACTGCTGATTGGGTTGCCGCCAATTTTCACGCATCATCATTTTCGGTGGAGAAAATTCTGTGACACACGTTTTTGGTCTCATTGAATAATTATTATTCAAGCGGTTGTCATATGGCATATTTGGTGGTGGCGGTTGATAAATAGTCTGTTGCATTTGTAGTGGCATTGACTGCTCGCACATCCTGAAAACATATAAAATAAAATTGCAGATATGTAAAGAACAAACAATCAGCAGATATAAAGAAAAGTTCATTCATTCTTCACCTCGAAATCATTTGTTTTTCCGCTGCGGTTGATGGTAAAGCCATTTTATGCTGAAGTAAATACTCGGAAAAATCTTTTCCATTGAAAAAAAGAGATATTAATTGTTTGGATGGAAAAGTAACGATCGCTTTATGTTCTTTGTATCGTAAAGTTTGTTTCACATGTACCACAGCATTGTCGTTCCAGATTCCATTATATGGCATTACTTTAATCATAGTAAATTCATGTGCAATAGCCGGAAGATTAGTCAATTCTAATCCATCATGAAAACTATCAAGAAGACGAATAGATGTTGGCAATACTACTTCCAAATTTCCATAATCAATAAAGTGAACATGAACAGTATAATCAGGATTCACTTTTATGATTTTCGCACGATAATAATTGTCTTCATGGAATGCACAACATATGCTTCCAGAATTGAGTATTGTTTCCGGTGAAATTGCCCCTTCACCTTTATCGAAACGTTCTCTCAATCTATTTATTAAACTTTCAATCCTTCGTGATTCTTCATTATTAATCTGTCCCCAAATTTTGAGAAATCGTCCAGATGCATTCGCATGTGTTACGAATAATATAACAGCTTCAGTACCGTTCGTCATTTTTCTTTACCGCTCGAATGAACGCGTTATACGGAATGTGTGTTATATTCTCTATGTCGCCGTCACACGCCTAAATCAAATAACATCGCAACATTATATACATAGATATTAATTTTCAGTGATGAGTTCATATCAATTGTCAATTATGATTTTTATAGAATTCGTAATTCAATTCACATGACTTACATCTCACCTTTCACGTCAGCAATGAAATGTTGGCCAAAAAAAGTTTGCTTAGACCCGATTTTTTATCCGTATAATGAATATAGAGGTCTCCTTTACTGTTTCTACTCGGCAACTGTATGAATGTAGGCGTCTTTGTCTCACTCAAGTAGTGATGTAAATATCACGGTGTTTATATTCGAGTCACTTCTGCTGTTGCTATTGCACACAATACCCTACAAAGAAATATATCTATTGAATGTTTACATATATTTATGTTTGAATTGGAAAAATAAGTGTATGATCTGAATCAGTGTCACACATGATGAAGTTGTATTTCTGTACTGTTAATTGTTTTTATTTTATTCTAAAATTGCTCTCGAGCTGCACTGACCATTCAAGATGTTACAAGTCCCGCTGTTTGATGAGAAATGCTCGAAAATGTGCGAGATTACGAATACGGTAACAACTAACACTTATCTCCCAAGGGTAGTGGAGGGGATGTGAAGAGTGAGAGGGTAGAAGTGAGGCTACACGATCATTGAAAATTTCTCGGTAGTGGGGATGCTGTATATGGTGTTGTTCAGGTAGTTCGCGCGGAGAACACCAGGTTCGTTACTGTATATGTAGTTACATGTGAGTATAACAAAGAAAGCATATCATGTGTCTCTGTCCAAATTTCACGACGCATGCGCAGATATAAAAGAGATTATGCGTTTTAGAGTAGGCGGATTCTAATGCTTTTGGCGCGTTATTTGGTTATGTGATTTTATTCGATAGGATTCATATACTTTGATTCAGATTAATTGATAGGAAAGGGTCTCATGATATCTCCTGTCATGATTGTTGCTTCGCGTAGCAGTCATTCAGATAAATAGAATTAGAGACATTCGTTAAATTTTGTCTGTTAATAATTTTGTCATCACACTTGGTCGATACTTATTTTTCGAGTGGCAGTTTTCTCCACAACTCTAGAATGGAAATTCCATAATTGCTTATAGCAGTTCATAAGCATTTATGATTGTCATTAATTACTTGTAAGAAAAAAAGATATTGCTAAGAGAAGGCTAATACCGGTCCGCATGTCCCGTGTGGGCAAGCTACATGAAAGGTGGTTGTTAAGCTCAATATTTACTCTCCGACACTCAGGTATATGAAGACTTATCCCACCGTAAATGATCAATGAAATATCCTCATCAGAACTGCAATAAAAATTTGAGATTGGCAGTATACAAACATTACAGCACTCTTCAATATTTGTCTGAATATAAGAAATATCATTAATGTATTTATAAACTCGAATGCTGGAATTGGGATAACCAAAAAAATGAGATAATCCTCCGCCTCCGATTTCCCAATTATTGCAGATCTATTCATCATGAGGAATAATAGAGCAATAAAATAATGAATAAGAATGATTTGTCAACAGAGGTTTATTTTCTTTTTGTGCTGTGAAAAATGTTTCGTCTATATTTTGGATAATAATGTGTTCCGTATTTAAGTGCATTTATGATGTCCCTTTACTTCCATGCTCGGGAATTCCAGATGATTGGGGAAACATGACCCTTTTTTTTTGTTTTACGGTTAGCGATATTCCATTTGCCCATATGAACACCAGAGACATGGATTAAATGAATATTACAACCGGTCAATGTTATAAACAATTTAATCTTCTTTTAAAGTAATAAAATGCCACATTGGATTTACTGGACGTTGAAGTGTTCAACTATTGGGGAAACTCACAACAATTACATACAGTTGTTATGAATCTTGTGAATGACATTACTGGAAAAAACGGTTGATCTTACAATAATATAAATGAAAAATAATTATGTGAATCGCCGGAAGAAACAAAGACGCGAAAAAATCTGTTCAATAATCAGTGCACTTCGAAGTTATCAGATCTGATAAGAAGGGTAACGAACACCATCATTCACACTTGGGATCATGTTATACTTTGCTAAGCGTAATGCAACGGACAAACATCTGATTCTAAGAAAGACCACTATTAACTGTGCCACTCAGTTATCGCATTGTGCTGAAATTCATAATCTAAATACAAATTGGGATGTTTTGAAGACTGCAGTGTCGAAATGAATTCCACTCGTGGTTATTAAAGTTTTAGAGATTTTTTAATTATTATTTTGATACAGATGAAACACTTGAGATGAAAAATATTCAGTAACAACAGTCCTTAATAATATCCGTTAACCCCATTCGTATGAACGAAATTTGTCACTGTTATAAGAAATATAATTTGTATCTTGTCTCCTTCTTATAAAAGAGAAGAAAATTATTGGATCATCACAAATATTTCTAAATCGCCAGACAGAATATAGAGACTATGCAGTGCATAAATTCATTTTCCCATCTAATTGTGCAACTGGTGTCCATGTTCTTATCCCAAAAACAAGAATGTGCCGTATGCAATTCACCACCGCTTTTTTGCATTATGGTACATGAAACTGAATGAAACATATCACATATGAATTATGACGTAATGATACATATTATGATGGATACTACATGAGTACTACATATATGTTACTAGGAACAATAGACATATGTGAATTGAAACAATATCAAGATTTCATAGAATATTCTCTCTTTCAGTTAACTTACAATTAAATTTAATTGAAAATACCTATATATTTATACGGTTGTTCCAACTTTCCCAAACGCACTAGGCATTCATTCGTAATGTTAGATTCCCATTTGCTTATCCACGACGCAGTAAATGCTCTACTGCTTAGACAGTTTTCCACAACGTCCATTATTATTTTCGGTACATTATCATCAATAATTTTCTGCGGTCTCACCTATTGAAAGATTCATGAACACATACGTACATGAAAATCGATCATTGAACTGTTTTTAACAGTAACGAAGATGGATAAAGAATCAATACTGTACTACGTCTATTTTTCCATCCTCCATGGTTGAGTAGCAGAATTGAATTTTCAGGATTGCGTTTGTATTTTATCAATGAACTTTGCACATTCCGTTCCTTTTTTGGTTATACTCAGACGAAGTGGATATGCATCATTACAATATAAGACTGTTACTTTAGCATACAATGTTCTGAAAAAATTATGGTTTGCAAAACCTTACGAGACTATGATTCTGAGATTAATACTCCAATTTCAGGGATGGTGTTTATGTAGACAGTTTATTTACTGCGTACAAATATCTCCGAGGCGTCCAATCGCCGCTGCGTTGTCGATCGAAGCGCTTTTTTTTTCAAAAGACACGTGCGATTTGGCGGTAAGAAGATTATCGTTTACGTATGTTCTTACTTATTTTGGATTTAGAGGGTTGAACATGTACGTTCATAGTGGAATTCGCAGGGATGATACCAATTTGTGCGTAAGGATTTCAATACGATATAGATAAATAAATATTCACCAGGTACTCCTTTTTGTATAAATATAAAATATAATGCATATTTAATTATTTATTGAAAATAAAATATCAATACTTTTACGCGGAAAAATCACTGGGTGACTTTTCAGTCTCAACGATGTTACATGTTTCTGCCTATCCGAAAAATTAATATTTAATAAGTACAAAATCATGAAGATATATTTATACATAAATATACAGAATCGGACGTTCTTGTAACGTATATGAATTTTCCGTTTGCTTATTATTATAATTATCTGATCACAACAATTAATCAGTTTCATAATCTGATGCAGATATTGAGCAAATTGATCCAACGAAAGAGAATATATGATCGGAATTCTACAATAACATACATCAAATTTTTTGAAACATATACTTTTTCCATGCAACGAGATGAATGAACGAGATTGTGATAATTGTATTGCATTAACGTAAGTAGTATAATTAAGTAGAAAGAAATGGAAGGAAGGCATAAAGCATACTGATAGGAAAAAAAAACAGTTAAATAAGTCATGAAGATTTAAGTCCTTCTTCTCCCTTGCCTCACAAATGGATGGTACCTGTTAGCAAACTTAATGATTATCTTCATCGGAAGAATATGTTGTGTTGGGTGTTTGTAGCCAGAGCAGTGACGAGGAATTATCTGAAAATGACCCATCGTCGTTGGTTTCTTCAACTTCGTTATCGCTATTAAGTGAGAAACGTCCTCTTAGCATTAAGGAACGCATTTGTTCTAAAACCTGATGTAATGAGTCCGGCCTTTGATCCGTTTGATTCGTTAAAGGTGTTGCATCGCCACTTGCATGATCAGCTGGTGTCTGCGGTGTGTTGCTTGGTGGAACAGGAGTACTCGTTCCATCAACAGTTCCTGATCAAAATGAAAATAATGTTAATGGTTTCCATATTGTGTGTGGTAAAAAAATGTTGGATGATATAACTTGATGAAACTCCATAAATTTACCAATAGTGTCGCTTGCTGGACTTGCAGGCCTTTCAGCACCCCTTATCTCACGAAATACTGGTTCTTCCTCTTGAGGATTGAGTCTCAGGCCGGCAACACCTTTTTTCGGTACATTTGATAGATCACGTTTGATACGTCGATGTCTTGATGGATCATTCCGTCGCAATTGAAGCATTGATCCAAAATCAGCGATATAAAGGAAACCTGCTATAAGCAGTTCACATGTACGCTTTCCCTGTTTATATGCGGTCTCAAGTTCAGTGCTTGTACGTTGATCATATTGCCACCAACCTGAAACAAGTGGCGTTCATATGTACGTTTATATCATAGAACTATGAAAGCAGGGCGTGGAATAATTGAGATTAGTCTAACTTTCTCTCTTTTATTAAAATAGATATTGTGTAGGGTTTTTGTTTCCATCATGATAAAAAATATATGTATATTTGAAATATATCATTTTGCCCGTCAAGTATGCGGTGTCAATTATTCTGTATATAATTTCTTGCATATAATCGTTCATACCACCTATAGCAATTACTTTATTAAATTTATTGAATTTCATTAGTAAATTGAATTCAATATCGCGACAGTTGATTCTCGTTAATTTTGGCTGGCTACCGGACCCCAGCGACGCCTTTGCATGGCGTATCATTCAAATCTCGTTTAATATTTCGTTTCCGATGTGGTTCATACTTTTTGTATTGACATAAATTTTGAAAATCTATGACGTAAAGTTCGCCACATATCATAAGTTCGTACTGTGCTTCGCCAAGATCATAAATTGTTTGGAGATCATTGCTGGTCCTGGCATCATATTTCCACCAACCTAGAGAATTTATGATGAAAATGTTCGTTTTGAATTAATAACCTAACACTCTTTGGTATATCTGGACATATGACAATATTATGTGAGTGTTAAACGATTTCACGTTGATAGGTTAAATAAACTCTCAAATAAGACAATTTTCGCCAAAAATTACTCAAACAATTCTCGTTAATTCAATATTAATTATTGATTTCAAATTAACTATCTGGATATTACCATTCCTTCCTTCATAAAACCATTGATATTCCTCTTCAACACTACCAGCACCAATTTTCGGTTCATCCACTTCTATTAAATGCGGCTTTTCTACAAAATCAGCTGGTATTTCTTGTCGGCACATCGGACATTTTTTACTTTGATTTGCAACGCCTTTAACGCATAAATAACAAAATACATGGCTGCATGGTAATTTCGCTGGATGTATACATGCTTGTAGGCATACAGCACATTCCATACTCGAAGATGTAGCTGAAACAATGTTGTCCAAATTATTCGGTTACAAAGTAGTCATGAACAATATCCACTCATTGATTTTTCAAATGATTTGAATTATTAACAACATAGCAGAATGAAGATAATATATCGATTTTCACCTTGTTTTTCATCTTTCTCCTGTTCGGCTATTTCCACAGACTCAACCGTCGCCTGTGCCATTGTGTATGAGATGATTGAAACGACTGTTGAGTATTTATCATAAATCACGGAATGTAAACAATATAAAGTTCTACATTATTGGGTTACAACTGTTGATGTTGTGGGTGAATTGACCATCTTTCTTTGTATCCTCGTCGCGCACATATGGTCGTTATATTATGATTAGTGTTGCTTGTTACGCAGCAAAAAAAAAACGAGTTTCTATCATATAGTTACATCAATCGCCATGTCTGGCGCTACTTATTGGAATGGTGACTAACCTTGTACGAAAAGGAATTGCGCACTTCTGTACATAGATCTGTGTGTCTAACAATTTCGTGCATATATTTTGCCTAAGCATATATTGGTGGATTAAATTCACGAAACAGTGGCATAGAATTGTTCAATTATAACCTCCATCAAAAAATCTTGTTGACGAACCATCAGATTTGGCGCGAATCTTGGTTGGTGACCGACATTTTCCATCATGGCGTTCGAAAATTGGCGGCAAATATTGTTGATTTACGAGTAACAGACAAAAGAGTGAAGGTATATTTATATAAGTATTTAATTTTATCACACTTATTTCCTTCTTCTAGCTGTTTTGTTCTTCCTTCAACTGCTACATATAGCAGTTTGTTACATAATAATAATAATAA